>JAFIDM010126057.1:5929-22764 GCA_023159025.1 Thereuonema tuberculata | reverse complement strand
TTGGTAACATGGAAAATAATTAGAACTAAAATTTGTAAGAGAAATTTATTTCTAAGTTTTAAAAGAGCTGCCATTCTTGCGAGTGCGTGTGCTTATCCGGAAGATTGTGTCATTGTAACTTGTAATGTTAGGATTTTACGGTAAGTATCACAACATTAAAATAAAATGTGTGCGAGAAATAGAAACGTACGTTACTCACTGAAGGGTCGAATCCACCTATGTCTAGGGTATATGTAGGTATATCAAGAGAAAGCTCAATATTCGAAACTGCCAACCTTTGATGAAGCGATTCGTGTATGTTTTGAAACAGTTTACGAAATTTTTTAGACCGCTTAACCCCGTTACATCGAAACTTAAGCTGTTTTGTTTTCATTTCAATTTCATTAGCTCTGTAATATAACTGATGACCTAGTACAGAGGCAAGATAGTTACTGGATGATTTCAGAACTCTTTAAGTATCCAAAGAACATAAAACAAGGTTTCGTAACTTTCATCCCAGTGGATGTGAGAATAATGCGAACTCTAAATAAGCAGGTAACATTTCTTTTTAGCCAATTGTACTTTATGCTAGGATGGGAATCTTTTTTTTTTTAATTTGTCGTTTTCTCTAATTATATTATATTGATGCCTGGTAAGTTCAACTTCAATACACTTGGCAAGGACAACTTTTCCTTTTGTAAAATAATCTGATAATTATTGGATTTTGCCGGTGATGTCACACTACATCGGGGACAACAACTCTATTTGACCTGCAAACAACGCCGAATTCAGGAAATAAATTATTATTGCTTTATTTATTCATAGAATCAAAAATGGAAACTTTTTATATAAAACTAAAATTAATTTAATAGAAGGTAAGTTCTTTCGCAAAATTAACCGATTTTTAACTCAAAATGTAATAATAAATTCAAGAATATGAAACATTTCTATTAAAATTGTCGATATTTCAAGTTTTTTAGTTGTATTTTTTAACATTTGAAACTAGATCTACAAATCACCCCGTTTGACTTAAAGGTCTTTTTGGATGTAGAAGTGGTATCAATTTCGTAATGAAAAACAACATTATTTGTTTTCAAATGAACGAACTCCCATTCATTCGTTGAAAGGTATCCTCACATACAATGCAACCAAAAAAAAATGATTATCGGATTTCATAAGCTTTCTTGGCAAGTTGTTAGTAGTTCGATTTTGACGTCACGAGTTGATATAATCAATAATTAAACTGGCTCAAAACTGCTCGTGATGTCGAAATCGGAAGACTAAGTTGCATGGTGTTCTGATGGATCTATTGGACACCAAAGTTTAATAATTTTACACCCCGATATATTTGCATACGAAAAGACAACTCCATCGCTCATGTTGAGGTATAACATCAGTGAGGGATCCGCGCGCCACAATCAAAGCTCTTTTAAGAAATCCAACTTTATTCATTTAATAAGATAAAAACAACTTATAGTAAGAACGGTACAATCGGGAATCAGTCAATCCTTTCCAAATGTAGTGACATCTTACTTAAGCTATATTTATTTTATAACGAAAGATAAGTTTTATAAATATATCTATATATCTTTTATAATAATATAATATCTTATGTATTTTTATAAATGTATAAATATATTTATATATCTTTCATAATTCCTCTCGTATTATACGGTATATACCGCGAGAAAAATATCTATGAATTCATTTGCAAAATCTATACTTTTTTTTTTTTTTTTGCTTTTACACTAACAATTTTTTTTTGCTTTCTTTTCTTTTTTGTGTGTGTATGTGTTTTGATTTGAATGGATATCCGGTTTTTAAATTCAGTGAAGAAAAAAAAAAACAGGAATAGCTAACTCTAAATACTTCCCTCTGATAATTTTGTAAGGGTGAAGGGATTTTTGGGATTGGTTACACATTTGTGGAGGGTTTATTAAAAAGAAAAGTGTTTTCGAGTATGTTCTGACACCGTAGAAAACATTGGCCTCCATCGCAACTTCTGGAACGCTTTATTATTATTATTATTATTATTATTATTATTAATACCATTTAACCTGGTTTTTTTTTTTTTGCAAAGACCACGAACCATAAAAAACAAGAACGTGGGTTACAACATTGGAACCATAATTTTCATAATCATCAATTGCATCCTTTTTTTTTTTGCATTGTACAACAGACCCGGCTCTAATGACATTTTAGTCAAATGATATAATGTAAATAAGTATCAGACGTTTCAATTTTCTTAGTTCCATGACCCAGTAGAAGAGAAAAAAAAAGGGGAAGAGTGCTAACGAAATCATTATCAACAGAACAACACTGCATTTGGTTTAGCGAAAGGTATCGTTTAGTATGGAACACCCACATTCGTTCAGGGTTGTTGAAAAAAAGAAAAGCGATATTACGAAGCTTTATTATTTTCTTCGGGATACCGTTAGAAATCGAGTCTGAACGCTTGTTCTAATTTCGGAAGCTGGATTATCTACAGTATTATTTCCTGGTTGGTTTAATCCTGGAATTTTTTTTTTTTTGGAAAACTGTGATTGTATGTTCACACATCACATATCCGAATCTGTTGGGCTTCAACGTCAAAATGATAATCAGGATTTTCATCTCTAGCATTGTAGTTCAAACTCTTCGAGTAGCAGCAAACTCCGCGCCGAATTTGTTATGACTGGACGAGAGAAAATATTTAATATGAAGGTGTGTTGTTGACATTTTTTTTTATTTTATTGTGTAGAATTCTTTTATTCTGTAAAGGAGGACCCAAAGCAGGTTAAGGACATGTGCGGGGGAATAGTACTAACCTTAAAATAGATTTGTGTGAATTTGATTCTTCCAAATCTTGCCTGAGGAAAAAAAAGAGAAATCTCCTTGCTACCTATCCTTTTAGGAATCTATATTACTAAAATCTTTTATTTCTCTGTCTGTCTGTCTTTCTGTCTGTCTGTCTGTGTGTCTGTCCGGCGCAATTTTCTGAGCGAATGGAAAATAGAAAGAATTTTTACGATGAAACATCCGCGACAGGAATCGAACCTGCAACCTTCTGATCCGAAGTCAGATGCCTTATCCATTAGGCCATAGAGACTACAACTTTCTTCAAATGGTTTTTTGACTTATATCTCCTTTCCTTTCCCCCATCAATAAGGAATGTATTCAATCTTTTTTTTGAATCTCAAGATTGTTTATTTATTTCACATCAGTCAGTTTATTTGTAATTCGAAACTGACAATTAGAACGATAATTGCCGAAACGTTGCAATATTTTAAATATTCTTACTTAACCAAATCCTATGTGATATTGAAAAATATGTGGGTGTACACGCCAGATGTTGGAGTAAAGAAAACAGTCAAGAAAGAAAGAAGCACTCTTTTTTTGAGGAGGAATACCGAAAAAATCACTATTTGCAACTCAAAAACCATCAATAAATGTAACTCAAACGTCACTGAAAAGTGACAATTGTAATTAAAATGAGAGTCAAAAAAGAATGAAGCGATACTTCTATTACATAGAATACTGAAAAATCTCTATCTGTAACTCAGAAACCATCAATATTTGGAACACAAAAGCCACTGAAAAGTGCCACTTAGAATAAAAAAAGAGACTCAAAAATGAAAGAAGCAGTATTTCTATTAGATAGAATACTGAACACTATTGTAACTCAGAAACCACTGAAAAGTATCATTTGGAATAAAAAAAAAAAAAAGAGTCAAGAAATAAGAAGCAGTATTTCATTAGGTAGAATACTGAAAAATCACTATTTGTAACTCAAAAACCATCACTATTTCTAACTCGAAAACCACTGAAAAGTATCAATAGGAATAAAAAAAAAGATAGTCAAGAAAGAAAGATGCACTATTTCTATTAGGTAGAATATTGCTCAGAAGTTAGACGTCTTAGCCATTAGACCACTAGGCCTACATTCTAATCTCTGAAAAAAAGAAAAATATTATCATAGATATATGATTTACAAGGTGGTTCTAAAAGCAGTCGTAGATTGAGAGAATATAGATATCAAAAATTAAATTAAAAAAAAGCTTTTAAAAAATTTTAGTTTTAGTTTGCTTGATGTAATTTGTGTGTGTGTGTGTGTGTGTGTGTGTGTGTTTTTTAATAAATAAAAAATTGTTTTCCGTTACATAAGGGAGGCTTCCGGAGCGAAGCGACGGGTAGCCGACTAGTTACAATTAAAATGGACACATTAGTATTTTAAGAATTTTTGTTGGAATTTATTTCTGTATTTTCGAGTCATTTTATTCCTACAATAAAAAAAACACATCTTTTTATGATATTTACACGAGTTAAAAATAATTCAATTTAATTTTTAGGATTTGTGAGTTTGAAGGAAATAGTCTTTTTTTTTTTTTTTTTTTTTACCCGATCCCTCTAAACATTACCTGGTTAACCTCTAAATGCATTATAATTATCAGTGCCTTTCCTTGATTACATTGATAAGATAAAATTCCTTTTTTTTTTTTTTTTTTTTATTTCATCAACGAAATTTTTTAAATATCCGAAGTTTCTTTACATTTTGATGCCAAACTTGTAATTAATGTAGACTTTCCCATTCCAGATTTCATCTCTAAGTTTCTTCTACATTTTCCTCATTATCTTTACACATACGAAAAATTCTTCGAGGTTCACAGTATGTTTTTAATTCAATCCAGTGAAATGAAAAATTTCTTTCATTGTTCTTTTTTGTATGATATTTGAAGTGTTATCACTCAAAGATGATATACAAAACAAATTTTGTAGCTTTCTTACAATAACTTGATTTTTTATCTGTACAAGCGTCTTTTTCTCTTCTATTTGTTTTTTTTTTTCCTAAAAAAGAGAAAGAAATCGTTGTTTATTATTATGCTACATTTTCTTTCTTAACAACATTCAAACGAACATGTAGTAAAAGATAAATCGCGTATTATCTCGCCCCCTTTTTTTTCCCATTCTAATCCATTCCTTCTTACCAGGATACATTCTTCTTCTTTCTTTCTTTTTTTTTTTTCCAAAAAAAAAATGCACTTACAGTTTTTTTTTAAAAAATTTTTAGCTTGTACGATATAAAGTAAATTGTGCTTTCCCAATTAAACACAAATGACCATCAATGACTAATAATATTCGTAGTATTAACATTTTTACCACAACTGTGTAAGAAGATAAGTGATATCGTTCACAGAAATGAATAACTTGATGTAGTTATTCACTGATCGGATAATTTTTTTTTTTTTTATTTCCAATAAATCCATCATAAAAACAGATTGTAATCTCTCTGCTAACCTTTTTTTTACGGTCTATCAGATTTTTCTAAGACAATTTTCGAAGATTTAGAAAAATCGTTTAAAACTCGAATGTAACGTTGCGGGACTGTTGAAGTATACGAAAAAGAAAGCGTTACATAACATATCTGCGCCATAGTAAAATCTTTTCCTTTAGGAGTCTCTCATTCCCCACCCCATCTTGTTGGGTTAGTACAGTGTCTCGTTGGAATTTCTTTCTATATTTTAGATTCAAAACATAGAAATATTTCTAACAAAAGGCACCTCAGGAAGAAATAGGCTAAAGAGAATCGAAATTGAATTCGACAAGTACAAACTAATGTAGCAAGTAGATGTTGCTTAAGGTCCCCAATGCCAACAAAATCGTACAAAAATGTAATTCTGACATATAGAGGTCTTTGAAAATGAATATTACCTCAGAGCAACGTTACCAAATAAAGGGTTAAAAAAAAAATCTATAGAATCTTTATTGTTAATTCCGCAGCTGCTTTTGCGCCATAAAACACCAACCAACCAACCAACCTTTATTGTTAATTACATTCTTCATCGACCTATTTGATTAGGATAAATGTTGTGAAATAATCAGACAATGTAATGTACTGTAGTTGGTTAAAATAAGCTTTCAAAGCCAAAAAAAAGATAATTATCTTCACTCCCACCACCATTCTGCCAATTGATTTAAACACATTCCGATATTTCACTATAGATAATACTATACTCAGGAATTGTTTAAAATCTTTTTCAAAATGTTCATGTATTAAATTCCTTTTCCAGGTTTTGTAAAATTTTGAAATTGGCACAGAGTGGATTCTGTCGTCCAATAAATGCAAACTTGAGGCTTCGGGAGAAACTACTGTAGAAGCATGTTATTCTGTGGGATTTATTAATGATTTCTTCCTATCTCCTTTCTGTAATTGTTAATTCTTCATGTTCCCACTGGCAGAGACGCCACACGACTAATACAAATTTCTTTAATGGATACCCTCGTTTATTAAATTTGCTTCGTTGTCATTCCAACAATAAAAAAAAAACCCTCTTTTTTTCTTCGTTAACATAAGGGAACACGGTTGTGTGTGGAAATTAAACAGTACATTATTCTTCACTTATTATTTTCCGTGGTATTATTACTGTTGTTTGTAAAAATGAAATCGGGGACCCATTCTAGGTGGCGTTCACCCACTTCGATAAATGTTTTTTTTTTTTTTTTTTTTTTTTTTTTTTTTTTTTTTTTTTTTTTTAATTACGCACACACACGTGTAATATCTCAAATTCTACCATCAGCCGTGACTACAGGTCGGTAAATTTAGCTTCACTTCAGACAAAAAAAAGTTCACAATCAATCAATTGTAAACTTAATCTGTCCTGTGGTTGTAATGAATAAGAGAACAAAGATAGTTCATCTTCTAATTCCTTTATTATAGTTTAATATGTTGTAAATTTTTTTATTAACTGAAGAACTATTTTTCTATTCGATTCATTTATAATATTTCATTATAACCACCCTCAGTGTTCAAGGAAGTTTCCAATTAAAAAAAAAAAACATCAGCACTAAGATTACATCGTCAACAGAAAATATTTCAAGGAGGATGTGAGCGTTTAAAAGCTAGGGGGGGTCCGATTGTGTTGCAGGTGTTCAAGGGGTGGGTAGCGTATAATTTCACTACAGTTGTTCTAGCAGGGAGGTGTTTTTATTGCTAACGTCAAATAATAAAAAAAAAATTAATTACAATTAACAAAATATTTATAAACTCCTCCGTCGACCTCTTCACTAGTTCAAATCACACCTCGGAAACTTGAAATGTAAGCAAGACACTTCGTTAGAATGTTTCATTTTTATGTGATTCGTTAAGTCCTTCCCACACAATCTGCAGGTTTTCATCTTACAGGCTGAAGATATTATAACATTCATGGGGGTTTCCTTCAGAATGAGTCTACTTAATATGGCCTTTCAGGAACGGTATCTGAAGAAACAGTCGAAGGGATGGTTCGATAAAGTTAATTAGAAATTGAAAATATGTCTTACCAATTACGTGTTGAAATCCAATTAATTAAATTTTAAGACAACCTAATTTCGTTTTCGTATTGTAATAAATTAAAAATTTGAATTCAATAGAATGAGAATTATTGATATAATTGTTAATTTAAATAAAAAAAAAATTCAAATAGAGTTTTTAAAATATGACAAAAATTTTAGTTTTAGAGTAATTATCAAAAATTAAATAATCCCAAAGATCAAATTACCTTTAAGATTCACCCAAACATTTATATAACTGAAGAAAATAGTTTTCTTGAAAGGTAATAATTTAAGAAGGAAGTACCATTATTCGTGTAATAAAACCCCTAAACAGTAGGCTTTCAGTTTCAATATGAATCCAGGAATTAATAGATAGTATACATTTTTTTCCATTCTCACAGGATCATAAATCCATACAATCTTTGGTTGTGATTTCATTTCCTGTAACCATATGAACATCTTTAGTTTCTATCTTACTCATGAAACAAAGTTCCACTCGCAGGTTTATTTCTTTTTCTAATTATGTCAAATGACGAATCAAGAAGATATTATTTCTTTTTTAGAATTAGAAAAGAAACTATTTTCAATAACATAAAACATTCACGAACTAAATGTTAAAACATCACTAATAAGCATTTCACGATCTAAACGTGAAGAATAATAATACAAAAACAAATATCAATAATAAACATTTCACGATCTAAATGTGAATACCAATAAAACCAAATTAACAATCTTAAATACCTATATTATAACTTTAAAAAAAGAAATCGAACAAAAAATACTTTTAATTTCAGCCAAAACACACTCAGTTTGCCGAGGCACTCTTCAACGCAAAGTCACTGTAATGGTTTTTTTTTCCCGTCTAAACAGTGACTTTACTTCAATGCCATCTGGCTCTCTCCTCCTTCCTGAATAAAGCACGTGATCAGATATCACCCTTCGGATTTATCTTTGGGTCTTGACCTGTGGCATATCCCAAATTATCACAGGAATTTTACTATGAAAGTCGTCGAGGAAAAAAAATAAAAGTTGATTAGAAATTGAATTGTCTTACCAATACGTGTTGAAATCCAATTAATTAAATTTAAAAACAACCTAATTTCGATTTCGTTTTCGTATTGTTGCAATAAATTACAAATTTGGATTTAGTACAATGAGACTTAATGATAAATAAAAAAAAAAATCAAATAGAGCTTTTAAAATACATTATATTCGTAGATGACACAAAATTTAGTTTTAAAGTAATCATCAAAATTAAATATTCACCAAAGATCAAATTACTTTTTAAAATTCTTCATCCCAAACATTTATTTAGCTGAGGATAATAGTTTTCTTGTAATTTAAGAAAGAAGTACCAATATTCTTATAATAAAACCCCTATAAGACATTTTTACCCATTCTCACTAAGAATTCCAGCTGTTGAGGATTTTTTTTTTTTAATTGAGAGTCTCATCACATCCTTTTAATTCAAAAAGAATAAAATCTTTAAATTCGAAGAATTCCCTATAGGATCATAAATTCTATAGAGGATCTTCTGTTTCTATCTTACTCATGAAACAAAATTTCGCTGCCTTCTCAGTGATGAACAATGAATTATTACATAAATTCCGAGATTAATTTATCATAGGATCTGAATGCAATTTTTGCCGACTGAAAATTGCTTTTTATAACTTTGTTTTTTTAAAAAAAAAGCGTCACCGTTTTATTATTTTTATGATCACATATATTCCATTTCCCTTTATAGGTGTGTCCATCTGATTATCTTTTTTTTTTTGCATACCTTTTTGGAAAGAAAAAAATATAAGATTCCTTATCGTTACCGTGTGTTTTATAAAATGGTCCAGACAGCTCAGTTTTTTTTTGTTTTTTTTTTAGTTTTAATGTATGAATTTAGTTGGACAAAATAACACTAAACTTGCAGTGTATGAAGCAATGAGGTAAATAAAGTATAATATATCATCATTTTTGTCTGATAATAAAACAAAGTTTGTAACTAGCTTTCTTACAATAATTTGATTTTTCAATATTTGCGCAGCATCGCAAGTACCTTTTTGTTTTAATATTTTTCAAAGTTGGAATTTTCACCATTCACTCTCTACTACTGAGGGTAATGTTTCAGGAATTTAGAATATCGTTCAGGTTTGAAAAAGTGTATTGCTCGAATGTTTATTGTGATGTAATACGAACTTTTATAGTTATATTCAAAGTTAGGTACGTTCGCAGTTTTATGTAATTTTTCTCGCTTGATATATTTAGTTTTTTCGGTTTTTTTTTTTTTTTTTACTTAAAAAAAGTCGTTGGCTTCCATAAAGCAGTAAATTGAGTGTTCAAATCTTTCCATTTTATTTTATTTTTTATTATTATCACATTGGGCGTCCCAACAGATTTGTCATTCAATTACATTTCTTGATTTTTTGTAACTTGCACATATAGAATCTTTTGATAGGATAGATTCAATTGCAAGGCCCGAATGTTTATTTAAATGTGTAACCTCAACTGCGTTATTTTAGTATGATTAAATACACATAATTATATTATAATAATAACAAATTACCTTCGTTTTGGGATTTTTCTGTATCAGAAGAAAACATCGAATTCATTCTAATGAAAGAAAGAAAAAAAAATGAATTAATTACCAAGAATTTCTTCTTTGAATAAATGGAAATTAAATTTAGCAATTTAGTTTACAAACAGTTAAATTATTATAGTTTTAATCTACAACAAAAGCGACACCCGTTAAGGTGATTTCCTTTCCTTTCCACTAACTTGAGCGTCGTAATGCGCTCGAATCCTGCGGTAAAAAAAAAAAAAAAAAGTAAAATGTTCAATGGCCGGGAAGCAAAATGGATCCACATTAACGGTTGGAACCGTAAAGAAGATGCGCAACAGAAATTTTGACTATTTTAAATTGAGAATCGTTAATTATAAGTTCCCCATCCGAACACCATAGAAACTATAGTCTTCCGAATTTTTTTGACGTCGCGAGTTGATATGATCAAATTAAATGGCTCAAAACTGCTCGTGACGTCAGGATCTGGACAATTGGGTTGCTATGGTGTTCGCGAGACTTAAAGGGAAGTCTAAATCCTGTGATTCTACTCTTGTCAAAATTTCAACAATCTGTGTATCAGGAAAAAAAAAAAGGAAAACATTTATAACTAATAATAACAACAATAACGTGTCTTTCTTCGAAATTGAAAATTTAATTTATTCCGATGGCCCAGGTCAAAAATAAATGCAAACTCATTATTAACGTTTTCTTCCCATCTACTGCATGGTTTTTAACCTGTACAGATGAATATAAAATACAAATGCAGAAAACTTGCTATTTTACAGCTTCGATACAAATATTGCTTTTCATAAATACTGCTTTCAGATCTCCTGTTCGGATAAAATCTTTATTACAAAATATACAAAGAAATAGCCTTTCAACGGTATGTATTCGCGTGTGGTTTTTTTTTTTTTTCAGGCTTCCTGATTGGCTAAAACTTTTCCCACAGTACTGACAGATTAACGGTTTTTTCCTAGTGTGAAATCTCGAGTGTTCTTTAAGGTGTGCTGAAGTAGACATTCTTTTTTTTTTCACAGTAATCACAGGTAAAGGGTTTTTCACCGGTGTGAGTCCTTATATGCCCGTTAAGAATTGATTTCCACAGAAATTGTTTATCACAAAATTCACATGTGGATTTTGTCACTCATAGCGTTTTATCTTTCAGATAAATCTAGAAATAAATAGGAAATAATAGTACAATTAAGTTAAAAATATGATGATTAAGGCAAACTGTGTATCTTTATCTCTTTTTTAGTTAAAACGTTGCAAACAGAGTAATTGCAGAAGAGGGGAAAAAAAAAAAACAAAACAAAAAAATCGACCACTGGTGAGTTTTGTAAAAAGACGACGTATTAAATGACAAAATTGAAGTCCCGGTCGGAGAGATATGAGAACAGCCAAGTTAGGGGTGAACCTCTAACGCCGTAATGCTCTCGAGTTTTTTTTTGTTTTTTTTCCACGAGGCAAATTAGATACGGTTGAAAAACACCCAAGTTCCATGTGGATTCGTCCGTACCGAAAAATTAGGTAATAATCCAATATAGAGTGGTGGGATCCAATGTTGCGAACTACCCAAGAACATTTATCGGTGGTCACGAAATACGATAGAGAGAGAAAGAGTGAATTTGAATTTAGATACAAAACTTTTGATACAGTCACGTCGACCTGGTATATCTTTTTTTTCTCTCCTAGTAAAAAAAAAAACTCATTATACAGGAAGCCATGTGCTCCATCACCCATGTTTCTTCAAGAGCTTACATAAATTTTGCCTTATGACATCTTTAGCATTAGCTAATTATTGTCTATAAAAGTTTTCGACCTCGTGAAATTGAAGGAGTAAGATGCATATTTACCGGCCAATTGATAATATTAGTTTTTATATTACTCCATGCTATACTGTGTATTTTGAATTAAATTCGTATAAAGGTTGTGATTGGTTACCGTACTTTGCAAATTAATCGAAGGATTTTTTTTTTTAGTAGCACACGCTACTTTTCTACTCATTAATTCATCAACGTACAGGAAAAGCCTGAATATTCAATTAATATGAAATTACATTCTTTCATTTGTTGATCGTGATACTTGAAAATCCCTCTCTCGTCAGAAAAATCAAAGTAAATGGCGCTTTGAAATCTAGCTTTACAAGTAAAATTCAAATTTTATTTATCAATGTGGGACCCAAACCTACGTCATAGTGTCTCAATGTTTCTCGATGAATACATTGTTCAAATTTTAAAATATAACAAATAAAATGAAGCATATAGTGTGCATCTCCATAATCAACAACTTGATATAGGTCTACTCTATATTTTCTTATATAGTTTAAGAATGTATAATTGAATTGGTTAAAAACAAATAAAATGTGCGTGTGTTGTTTTGTTTTTTTTAATTCAAATGTTAATATTTTTTTTATATGAATGGGATCAGGAGTCTCGGCTATTTATTTTAGAGGTTGTAAGGCTGCTCGACATTGAACAGTTGGGAAATGCGCTCCTAACTAAAATTTATCTGTGGACAACTTGGTATTACTAATTTTAATGGCAGAATTCACATCAGATTAAGAAGTGGAAATATACTTTATTGAATATTTCTATTTTTAAAACATTGAAGACCTATCAATCAAACATCTACTGGTGCGCTCGAATCCTGCGTTAAAAAAAAAAAAAAACGTAAACCTCAGTCGCCCGGGAGCAAAACCGATCTACATTGATGAGCATCCGTCGTAAAAGAGAATATGCAACAGAAATTTTGATCTTTAGATTGAGAATCGTTTCTTAAATCCCCTCTCCGAACACCATAGAAACTTAGTCTTCCGATTTTTTTTTTTTTTTTTTTTTTGACGTCGCGAGTTGATATAATCAATAAACGGCTCAAAACTGCTCGTGATGTCAGGATCTGGATGACTGGGTTACTAGGGTATTCGGGGTAGGTCTAAATCCCATGATTTTGTTGTTAAAATTTCAACAATCTCTGTGCATAAAAAAAATAACCTTTAATAATAACGTGTCTTTTTTTTTTCCGAGATTGAAGATTAATTTCTCCCGATGGCTCAAGAGTTAGTGGCACAAAATTATCATTTATTCTAAAGTCCAATTTTCTTCGAGTTGTGTAGAAAGATGATTGAGAATAATGTAAAACTTTAGATACTGTATTTAAAATCCAACAATCCCCTCCCTTATTCTTCTTCACAAACTAGATCAAAATACAATAAAATCTCGTTATTACGCTCCCGCTTATAATAGTATCCCGTTCTTAACGCTTCTTTCATACGGTTCCTGGAATTTTCTATGTAACTCTGTGCTTTTCTGTATGTACTTTATAAATATCTCTCTTCAGATGCCAAGGTGTTGAGTGTTTTTTTTGTTGTTGTTTTTTTTAAGCAAATGGGACATTCTCGCAAACTTTGGTTTTTTTTCTGACTTGTCTTTTGTGCTGATTTCGACATTTTCACCTTCTTCTAATCAACTGTCACCGGAAGTAAGAATAGAGAAAAGAAAATAACAGGAATTTAATCTTTTCGGTGGTTTTTCTTTTTCCAAGTGGCCTTTTTTTTCTTAATTTGTAATAATATAATAAAAAAAAAACAAGAATAAGTTTATTTCAATAACTATGGCAACGGGATGTTTCGCCGAACGAACAACGAATTGGCAACAAACAATGTTGTATAATTATACAAACTTTGACAGAGACAAAAATTTTAAAACTTCATTGAGATGGTAACATCTACTTCGGAAACATCAAATAAGCTTTTTCCGTACTTGCTTAAGGAGCACCAATGTGTTTTAAACTGATTTTTTTTTTTTTTGGTAAGATGGATATCATTAAGTTTGCGAAGCCTTTTATGCAAAATAGAGAGGATTTTAATTATTACAACTTTCACTTAACCTATTACTAGCTACTATTACTATTGAGTAGTAGCTACTTCTTCTTCTCTTCTTCTATGGCGCGTAATCGGGTCATAGCCTCTCCAGTTGCTCTCCGCCAGTCAGTCTTGTCGATCTCGCGCTGCAACCTCTCCAGTTCCGAATCTTGAGGCATCCTCCCATCTATTCAGCACCCCCTGGGGGTGCTGATCTATTACGTGGTCTTCCAGCTGATCTTCCCCCCCCCCCCCGAAGTTTCCTAAAAATACCTTCTTTGGGACTCGATGTTCCTCAATCCTAGCCAGATGACCTGCCCAAATGAGCCTCCTAGCCCGAATAACTTGTGACACGGGCACCTCTCGTTCATCATTATATCTGATTCTCCATTCTCTCTGTATGCAGATCCTCCTCAATACTTTCCTTTCGAAAGCATCAATCTTTTCAACAGCTTTCTTTGAGAAGGTCCACGTTTCGCTTCCATAGGTTACAATGCTGCATATAAGCGTTTTATATAGCATTACCTACTAGTAGTAGCTACTAGCCTTTGGCAATGCGTTAACGACCATTGTACCTCATAAACTGATTAACTTACAACTCGCTGATCCAATGATAAAGAAGTTTTAACGTGCATCTTAAAATTGAGAAGTATAAAAATTAGTTCCAGAAGAGGTCCAGTGGTGAAAACTGGAGATGGTAGAATTATTCTATCAAGCAACACTTTTGGCAACTGGCTCACATGTTTTAATTTTTGCATAATGTTTACTTTTTCACTTAATTGGAAGTATAGTACAAAGTTTGCTATGTATAAGTTAGTTATCGAAATGCTGTTAAATCTAACTTTCACGTCACCAGATGGGTGTAGAACCAATGTCTCTAGGTGGCATTGGTAGAACCGAGGATAGTTCCATCCTTATAATCTGCCATGAAGGAAACTTGTAAATTCACATTAGGACGATTCTTCTGAAAATTGAAGTCAATGAATCCAGGTGAAGACATATCGACAGCACTCTAGAAGAAGGAAAAAAAAAACAACAACAACAACGCAAAATTTAAATTTTGTTTGTGTGTTTTGTTGTTTTTTTTTTGTATCTTAATGGAAACTTTATAGTAATATTCTTAATGCCCAATAATCTTAAATCTTGACACCGGCTATCTTTTTTTTTGTATTTTCTGTTGTAATATTGCAAGTTGTCTTTTGGATATTGCCATAAAGTTCGCTTACTCTTCTATCGGATTTGTCTTTTACTTCGAATACCTTCTCTGTTGAATCGTTAACTAAAAAAAAAAATAAAAATAAATATTGCAATTTGTCGAAATGCTGTTAAATCTAATTTTCACGTCACCAGATGGGTGTAGAACCAATGTCTCTAGGTGGCATTGGTAGAACTGAGGATAGTTCCATCCTTATAATCTGCCATGAAGGAAACTTGTAAATTCACACTAGGACGATTCTTCTGAAAATTGAAGTCAAGTGAAGACATTTTAGAAGGAAAAAAAAAAAACAACGCACATTTAAACAAAAACGTGAGTGTAACAATCTTATAATTCGATCCAACCTACCTCTTTTAAATTCTTGATTGAAAAAAAAAAATCAGTAAATATTTAATGGTATTTTCATTTAACTAATGACATCAACTCTCTTTTATTTTGACAAAAAAAAGGATGATATTTACAAACTTCTTTCACAAAGGCTTGTCAGACTAATCTATTAGTAGAAGTTTACACGAAACCAAAATGAAATGGTTACTAAGAAATTTTAAAATGTTTATAGTCATTAGAACAGATTTTTTTTTTCTTCGCATACAAACATATTTTCTTTTGGATTGGATTTCTCATTCTATGATTGATCAGGTGAATTGAATATATTCCAAGTCTTCATCTTGAGATCGAAGACCGCACCGGGTTAAAACTTCAGAAAATTTGCTCTACTGGAACTATGCAATTTCATTTATACAACATCTCGCATAAAATAAGTTTCGAGTAATTCGCAAATCAATATCTGAAACAAATTACAAGCAAATAGTATACTTCTTTCGACAAAATAAATAATATTTACAATTAATAATAATTTAATAATCAAATGACAAATAATTTTGCGTCTTTAATTTTAACCTCTAGGTGTCGGGGAGGAGGAGTGTCTTTATCCCAGTCACATACTCTTACAATAATAGATGTGTGTATCAGCTTTTAATATTTCGTTTCTATGACAAAATTAATCGAAGTCAGGTTTACACCATCCATCATTAAAAAAAAAAAAATTATCAGCAGATTTGATGGAAGGCGTAATCTGGAGAACAACAATGATATGCATTATTTAAAAAAAAAATTTTAAAGGATATTTAAACAATCCGTGGTGGTGTTTTCACCGAACTCACAACCGCTCGAAGACGGTTAAGTTTAAAATTAACTTTCTTGGGATTCTATTGCACAAAGATGTTCTCATCCTATAGTTATGTAAGCAGGTAACATCTAATTTACAGCTCGTTTCCAGGCGTTATTTACTCTCTGTTGTTAATTTGATTTTTTTTTTTGGGGGGAGGAGGGGGGTTTCTGTCAACAATTTGGGTATTTCGTCCCACTGTGCGTTGTTTGGAGGGAAAAGTGAGGAAGAATCAAGTTCGAAAGGGAGACAGTTGGTTTATGTCGTGACGTTGTTGTTGTTGTAGTAACAGAGAGTAATTAAGCTGATTTAAGGGCGATATAATATTAAAAATTTAGATATGGGACAAGGCCTGTAGGCATAATGATTACTGCGATAAGAATGTGTGTGTGGTATGAATTCAGCATTAAGCAAGTTTGTAATTGATTTAAGAATTTCAAGGAACTCACTAATGAAGGTTTTACTATAATCCTAATAAATTAAAAATTCAACTGAATCGGATTTCTTAATACAATTTATAGAAGTAAATATTTCATATTTCTTCCTAATTTCTTCTCTTCTGGAATTATTATTATAAATCCACAACATACTCACATAAATAAATGCGTTAAAACATACATTTATTCAAAGAAATTTTCGAAGAGATATAAAACGTCTCTTCTTCTTCAGCTTAAAATGAAATTGTAACGAAATAAAAAAGAATTTAAATAACAATTAAGGAAGACTACGTGAATATAATATTACATTGATTGTTAAAAAACAATTGCTATTA
>JAFIDM010126056.1:0-26949 GCA_023159025.1 Thereuonema tuberculata | reverse complement strand
AATTTATTTTATGTAATAAAAATAAATTACATTTATTATTATTATTACACAAATTTGTTTAAAACTTACAATTAAATTTTAATTTATAAACCTGCAGTTCACTTACGTTTCAAATTTCAGTGAACTTTTATTATATGGAAATTTTAGTGTTGATTTTTTTTTTATATTACATACAAACTTTTAATTTATTTTAAAATTAAAAACAAAATATTAATTAAAATTTCAAATTAATTCTCTTTGAAACTTACTTAGAATTCTATTAAAATGTTTTATTTAAACTGTTACTGTAATTTTATTAGAATAATGAATTGATCAATTATGGAATGTAAATAAATTAATAGGCAATAAATGGAAGAAATTCAAACAACAAAATTTATGCATATGTACAGTACCATTCCATATGGGATTATAAAAAAAAAAAGCCTTAATAAAATATATATATATATATATATATATATATATTATGAAGTATTATATTTCATACTAAAGAAATCAGAAGTAAGGAGAGTTCATATAGCGCTAAATTCAACAAATCGCTTTATAATGTGAAGAAACAAAAATAGTTTTCCTTGGCGCGTTTCGCTAACGGCATCTTCACACGGCGAGAGGTGTGACCTTACCGTAGACCAGATAAACGGGCTTTTAACCTTCTTTCCAGCAGGCGGAGAAGGTTCCACACCTTCTATGGCAATTAAACTGACAGATCCATGTTATGTAATTAGCCTTAATCCCATTAGAAATCATAAAACAATGCGTTTTTAAGAGTTAGTAGGAGTTCAATTTCTTAGATTCACTTTCAGAGAACGTAAATGGATTTTATCTTATCTTTTACGATATTTCAAAGTTCGTGAACTATTAATGAAGGAAGGATAACGATAGATGATGGGGGGAAAAAATGAATTTATTACATTTCTCAGGCCTCGGCAAATTTATTAAGATATATATTAATACTTTTAAGTTAAAAAAAATAATAAATAATATTAATTAAAAAATTGCAAGAGTTCTTCAAATTGTATTAATATTTTTAAATAATAAAATATTTAAATTTTTAAATTATCATTGAAAATATAATTGAGTTGGTCTATTTTTGTAAAATAAGTAATACTTATGAAATAAGTGTGTCTTGTAGGTATGTGTGTCTTCTTCCTCCAATAATCATTTGAATAGGCGATTGGATCTTCTTGCAACCTGTCATGCATTTTTATGGATTTTTTTTTTTTATATTTGAAAAGTTCTTCGTGTGAATCCCTACGGAGAAGTTTGCGCGTGATACCGTAGAAAGATATTGGAAGCGAAATCATTGATTTTATTTTATTTATTTATTTATTTTTGACGTTCAGCAATGTTACTATGATCCTTTTAAATTTGCCCATTTTCTCTTACTAAAAAAATTAAGTGATGCAAGAAATTGATCAATTTTTAAAAAAAAAATGGAAAAAAGAGTTTCGTAAATTATATTCTGCGAATGTACGTAATTTATAAATTTCAAGAATTTTTCTTTGTATTTACGATTTAAATAAACAAACAAAAACAAGCGGAAAGAAGTAAGCTTAAAGTTAGTTTCAAACTCTTAAAAAACGTGTTTTTTTTTTTTTTGGTTTTTTTTAGCTGGATTGTTTAAATTTTTAATTAGCTTATTGTTTGTTGTAATTTGCTTTAATATTTATTCCAATTAGGAAACAATCACGTCGTGCTTCCTAATTGTTGACAAGTGAGCATCATTGTTGAATTATTCACCTCGTGCAATTTCATTGTTGTTTCATATTCTTTCGCTGTTTGTAGGATAGGTACAAATCAGTCATTCTGTGTGTGTCTCTTACTAACTTATGAACCGCTCGATGATCTTCTTGGAACTTGGTATGCATATTCCAGGACTAGGAACAGTCTAATTTTTCTACTTGAAATCTTTTCCCAATGAGTTCTTATCGAGAGATGAGCACTAGATGAAGATAAAAAAAAATCCCATAGAAAAGCATTGGCATCTAAACAGTGGATTTCTATCCTATTTATATTAATATCTCATTGTTTCAAACCTTGGATATTAAATCCTTTTATTTAATTCACTGCGCACGGTTTGATACGATTAGAATTAATCGGATTTAGGCAACTTAAGTGGCACGGATTTAAATAATTTTTATTTTTTCCAGAAAATAAAAGTGCATACTGTTTATATTCAGAAGGTATTAGAATTAGAATAAAAACGTGGACTATTCGTTCTCATGACTTAGAAGAAAAAAAAATTACGAAATCACATTGTCAGGAAAGTAGGCTTATGTTCTTTCTTGTTTAATAATAGAATAACGAAGTTTGTTGATTTAGCGAAAGGATGTTCATCACTCCACAACACGTCTTTGTTAAAATGATTGAGACATTCATTGTATTCACGATAAGATGAGAGCGTTTTTTACTTTTCAGACATATTGTTAGGCTTTTTGTAAACACGGGAAGATGTAATTATTAACTATTGCATCAAAGTACTCTTTTGTAACGAGGGAATCGATCATCTGTAATGAAATAGACGATCTGTCCTAGATATCGCCTCCCAGCAATTGGATCTGGGTCAGATTCACAGTAGATCCACTTGTACGAAAGGATGCATGGATGTGGTAGGATATCGACGACATACGTAGATCTCAAGAGGAAGAAACAGCTTAGCTAAAAAAAAAAAGTCCTAGAATTTGATAAAAACTTATCTTTCAACTTTGACGATTTGCTATTTTTTTTTTTTTCGAATTCCTTTGAATTTGTGTCAAACACATTAAAAAAAATCATTTGCTAATTAGAAGATAGAAATATCTAAATATAGTGTAGATAATAGGCCTGTACAAGATATATCCTAAATTTCAGATATTTCTAGATTAATTGTAGAACTGTAATTTCATTTATGTAATTATATATGTAATTATAATGTAATAATGTAATGTAATACATTATTAATAATGTATTATTACATTATTATTAATTAATAATACATTAATAATAATAATAACAATAATGTAATATAATAATTATTTATATTAAAAAACAACTATGACTTACACACAAATCAATTCATTTAAGAAAGGTTTAAAAATTAAACATGCTAAAAAATACAATACATTAAAAAGGTCCTAGGACAGTTTCGGGGAACATATTCCCCATCATTAGCAAGATCTTCCCCGAATACGTTCACTTCCCAGTGAATATGTTCCCCGAAACTGTCCTAGGACCTTTTTAACGTATTGTATTTTTTAGCATGTTTTATTTTTAAACCTTTCTTAAATGAATTGATTTGTGTGTAAGTCATAGTTGTTTTTTAATATAAGTATAATAAAACACACGTTAAAATCTTCATAATAATTATTTATGTAATTATATATGTAATTTCATTTATTTCGTATCTTGGACGTATAAAGAATTTTACTGGAGTTGGGGTGAATGAGCAAGGCCTCTTCAATTCACCACCCAACCAAAAAAAAAAAAAAATTAAACTATCTTAAGGAGTTTTATTCTATAAGTTTAAGAATTTCGGGAGGACCTTTGCCCCTCGTTATGTCTCGCCCATATACGCCCAATCAAATTGCACTGATATGCAAAGATCAACTTATACATATATTGTGAATCTTCTCAAATAATTTAGACTTGGAGTCAAATAGATGACGTAACAAAAAAATATAAATACATTAAAAGAAATTGAAATGAGGAATTTGAGAGAAGACGACGTGACAAACTTGGAATTTTGTTTCTCTTTATTTAAAATATTTGAGCATTGTTCTGTAAATGTTGTATAATAGGTACAAAATGGTTGTACTTACAGAACGCTAGTCTAATAAACATATATGAAATGTACAATATTTATTATTATATTTCATTTAAGTAATATATATTTCATAAAAACATATATGAAATTTATAACTTTGATGTCGGTGTTATAATAAGAAATGACTGGATATGTAATAATTGAGCCGCTTTTACAACAGAGCTGTGGTATCCAGCCCAAAATAAACAAACGTGAAAAACATATCTCGCGAGCATCCGAGCAATCATGATAGGAAAAAATACAATACCTTAAAATTAAAATTGTATTTTCTTGTATTATCACCAGTGAATTTTATAAAGCAATTTCCAAACTATTATAGAAGTTATTATTCTAAAAAAAATTATATAAATTTAATATAAAATTTTCAAGTTTTTCCTTGATTGCTTGGATTTTTGTGAATGGACTTGTGCAAAACGCTTCAGTGTAAACTTTATTGAAGTCCAGGTTCTCAGGAATCTGAAATTTTGTTAGCAATCCATTGTCCGTTCCTATTGATTTTGGTACCAACTATACCCATACGTGAGAATTCACGCATCGGAATTACGGTTAAAAATTAATGTTTTCCACTCGAAAAATTACTCGTTTTTGAATTATTTCTACGATACAGGGTGTTCCATTTAACCTACTGGTTTTCTACTGATCCCTTGTCTTGCACATCGATGATTCCACGTACTTAGTTTCCTCCCTGTAGATCGATCCAAAACCTTCCACTTTGTAGACGCTTCCACTGTAAGGAGAGCGGGGGGGGTGGCTGTACTTCTTCCCGGCCAATTCTTTGCATATTTACGTATGCGTTGCGGGAGGCGAGACAATCAACCTTGTCGTCCGGCAGTTTTTGTTAACTTTAATTGATGCGACCACCTCCGAAGATGACGCACGCTGTCCGCCCACCACTGTCTCCTGTGCCGTCCCGTACACGAAGGGGTGACGGCCCTTCTCACCGCCGACTTCCCTTTTTTTTTTATCTGTCTTCGCCGACACTGGGTCCATTTTCATTATAGCTATCATCTGCTTGATCGTCACTTGGACACTTTCCCCATTACTCTTAAATTGCTTTCGGAGACCTAATATAGTGGATTCTGGACACTTAACTGATCCTAACTAGACTATGGTTATTACGTCTAGCAGTTTAAAAAAAAATAGTAAGACGCTAGTCTGGACTCCTTGACACTTAGACTAAAAGGACAGTCAACTCATTTCTGCAGACGATTTTACGACATCTTCGACCTTAACATTGAACTACGAAGGATTCTAGGTTTTTTCCTTCCACCATCAACGGATCTGTAAGTGAAAAATTTACAAAGAACTAATATTAACTCAAGCGCAAAGGAGACGAAACTTACTTGTTAGTACTGAAAAGTTTGGGAATCACTCTTTTAATGACATTTTCTTTCAGACTCTAAAATTGTATTTTTTTTATTTAAAATCTTTTATTTCTATAATACCTTTATTTATTTATTGTTTATTAATTTATGGAATTACATTAGGTCTTTAGTATTAGCTTCTATATTATCGTCGCGGCGAAAGTTGGACCCGCAAACACATTATCATTGACTAACTTCTCCAGTATCAATGCCGTATACTGATTCTCCAGTATCCAGAATCAAAAATATCAACCTCAATTATCAAAAATAAGAAATATCAAAAATCTCACATACATCTTCTTTAAATCGACGAGCAACATTAAGAATAATTTCCCTACTTTATTTTTGAGACCTTTTCCTCGTCGAAATGTTGAATGTGAATCAACGACCGCCATTTTCTCTTACATTTGAATGTGACCGACAGGCCAGGAAAGGAAAATCTATCATCTGCATTGCATTCTGGGAGGTTCATCTTTGGCCGTACTGATAATAATGTATATGGGAAGGGGGCGAATTACCCCCTGGTAGATAAATTAAATCAGTAATTAAGTGTTTTTATAAACAGTGACCTTTGTTTTTATGCTTCTGATACAAGTATCAGAAGCCTTCTAATCCCGGTTTGTCCGTCTGTCTGTGGACAAGTATCATTAAAATATCATTAAATTACCATTAGCAACAATCTCAATAATCGCAACAATTTGCGTCTTTTGCATGCGCAGCAATCACATTTATAATAATAAGGAAATTAAAGCAATATCAATTATATTTTCTTATACGTATCAGAAGCCGTTGCAAAGCATTGTGATTGGTTTACTAATCGCTATCACTAGACTTCAGATTTTCAGAAAATCAAATACTGGCTACTCCGGATTTAAATTTCAAATTTCAGCTTCCGAGAATAAATGTTGGAGCTTTAGCTTCTCTCCAGATTGGAGGTTTAGAGTTCGATCACCTCCGATGGGGTGAGGTTTGTTCTTACGCCAAACGGACGTAGGGTTTACCCAACCTTTCTTCAAATCGAAAGCGATTTTTTCCAATAATATTAGGGACGGGCAAGCGTTGGAATGGTTTGATGATCTTTCGTGTAAAATTTAGATTTCCTCAAAATCCAGAAACTTATAATCAGATTACAGTGATTTCAAGTGATTATGAAATGCTCTTTATTTTTAATTTTAAAGTTACTTGTATTTTTTAAGTTATTTGCTGAATGATTAGAGATTGATTTATATATCTGTCTGGAGTTTTCTGTAGAAATTTCTTTAGTTTATAGCTCGAGGACCCCCCATAAGCAGGACCCAGAGTCGAAGGATCCTCTCGCCAATTCCTGAAGGGCCCTAACGATAGTCAACTTTTGAAAAACTTGATTGCGCTATCCTTGCCTTATTGGCTTATATAACCTTGCAACTTAGGCTTAAATAGAATTTATTTCAGAAAGGGCCAAGTTAAGAAATTGACCAGCCAAAAAAAAAAAAAAAAGAAGGTGGGCCATCCAACCAAAACAAACAAAAGAAAATAGATATATTCTACAGATTTTTGGGATTTTCGTTTGGAAGGGGGGGGGGCCTAGAAAATCCCCGCCGACCCTTTTCTTATATACAATTACTGCCTTACGGATTCATACCTGAAAAGTTTCGTTCTAATCCCTTTATTTTCTTACGATAAATGTTCTTATAAACTAGGCCATTCCCCTCTCTTCCCTGGTAGGTAATCCAAGAAAAATCGATTCCAAGCGGTTATGGCAAAAAGTGATATTTTATTCCTTTTTAAATGAGCTCATTATTTGATAGCGCGCGAACAAAAAGAATAAAAAGTAGGATTGGATATTGGGGAACCCAACAATAGTCCAATGGTTAATTCAAATCCCATGCAAGGCGAAAAAAAAATAAAAGAAAAAGAAAATTTTATAATCTGACTTTCTCAGCAAGAGAAACTAATAATTAACAATTGCACTGGACAGACAGACATAGAAATAAAAGATTTTAGTAATATAGATTCTACTGCACAATCATTAAGAATTTGAATGTGATTCTTCCTAAATATGTGATTCTTCCCTTAACAGTTCTCCCAATTTCTTTTCCTCCAAATTCTTGATATTATATTCGAGAGACTGTGAAACCATCAGGAAATATGAACATCAAGAGATATCTTTTGCAATAAAATTTTTTCGATGTAAAGATAAATTTGTAGGACACATTGAACAAAAGAAAAATCCATTTGGGTTAACGTATCTTTATCTATTAATTCATTTTTTGTTTTTCTTTTCTTTGACAAACAATTAATTTACAAGCCCGTTAATTTCAAAACCTATTTCCCAGGATTAAATGTACATTTGATTGCAAAAGATAGCTACCCACGACCAACCTCCCTCTCGCCGCTAATAACCCTAATTAATTTCTATTCAATATAGCCTTTTAATAGCTATTCGCTTCCATTTACAAAGTGGTTATTAATTGACCCTTTGCGGCTTCCGTATACATTTGCCAATCAATACTTGGCGACATGTTTGTTATGATGTTCAGTTATCAGTGACACGATACAAGTGGACTAGAACCATTGGATTTGGATGTTACATTTATTTTTAATATAGAATCGTCGAAAAAGAAAGGTAATCTGACTATTCATCCCAATGAAGCTTTTTTATATTTTTTGACCCATTTGGGAGCTATTGCGTTTGTCCTGTCCGTCCGTCCGTGTAACCGTTTTCCCCTAACAACTTCCGAACGGAAGGTCGGATCGACAAACGGACTTCACCATTGTGTTCAGAAACCCAAACAATATAGGAACGGGGTATTTTTACGGGTCAACGCCCCCTCCCCCCTTTCGAGATATTTGCCATTGTTTTCATTGAATGTCCGCTATTAGCATAAATGTTAGAAACGCAACAATTTCATTTCAGTTGTCAGCTGTAGTTTGATGGGTAAGGTCTCGGACTCATATGCTGGAGGTTGTCGGTTTGAATCCTTATATGTTTGTTTGTTTGTTTTTTATTTTTGTTCTCTTAATTTTCTTTCCTCAATTTCTGATTGGATTTGTTTTTTGTTTTTTCTTATTATTATTTTCATAACTTTTTAATTTTATTTTTTCCATTCATTAATGTACTTCTTTTTTTATTATTATTTTTATTTTTTTATTATTATGGGTCGCC
Source organism: Thereuonema tuberculata (assembly GCA_023159025.1). Classification (NCBI taxonomy): domain Eukaryota; kingdom Metazoa; phylum Arthropoda; class Chilopoda; order Scutigeromorpha; family Scutigeridae; genus Thereuonema; species Thereuonema tuberculata. Next base: position 18,641 of record JAFIDM010126056.1, on the reverse strand, counting down.
CTTAAATTTATACTTTAGCACAAAATTTTATCCATTTACGTTATGTGATAGATTTTCTACATTTTTGATAAAATGATATATTATAATGGATCATCAACAAAAACAGCAATTTTTTTATTTTTCTTTCTTTCTAGAGACATTTAGATTCATCTTAAAACCTAATTTTTTTTTAGAAATATTTGAAGGCTATACATATAGAAGATATCCTAGCAATGAGGACATATTTTCATTGTTTGTTTATAATGTTTGTGGTACGTAAGTACTTTTAAAAGTACTATTACTCTTGTACCTTTAAGCTATCTGCCTACATACATGAAAGTCAGAAACATTGTCGTTTTGAAAGTGTTTCAGAAATGATCAAAGAAGGAAATAAGCACTAAGAGAAGGACTAGTATCCAATACAATTGGGCATCCCTAATCTCGAATCCTTGGGACATAATATTTCGGATTTGGGATTTTTTTCCGGATTTTGGAATATCGTGTCGTGGTGTTGCAGAGAAGTGAAAAATACTTACTTTTAAAAAAGCTAAAAAAAAGCATGAAAACAAATGCAACAAGCAAAAATTCTAAATGTATTTATTTACAACAATGGCGGCAGATGGTCCCTGAATGACAAGTTCTGTGAAAAATTGGCCGTGGCCAGCAGAAGCCTGTGTTGAACGTAGTGTGGATTGCCTTAAGTCCCCCTTGCATCCGTCCTTGATGATGTGACTTCAGTCATATTCTAGCTACCCAGAGCATCGTATTGTGTAGTTTACGACCTGTCTTTAGTGTATTCTGGCTACATTCCGAAAAACAATTAAGAGAAAAATGTAATCAAGCGATTATCGGTCAGTGCTTAATGGTATATAAGTAATAATACTTAATGGTACTTAATGGTAAGTCAATGCTACGTAAGAACCCAAAACATTAAAGGTTTGGCTAATGACAAAATTAGACGGAATAGCCTTGATTTCCCCGTTGAGAGAAAAAACACAGAAATTCCTGGGCTTTATGATCGCAAGCAATTAACATCAGTTTGTCTTTGTAGTATATCCCGCAGCGCAAGGAGAATGAATACACACACAGCATTCACCACTCAGGCAAGACGCCATCTTGAGCAGCTTCGGATTCAGGGATTTTGGATTAGGGATGCACAAGTGCATATTTTGGAGCATTTGTAAATTTAAAAGTACATCTATGAACTCTTACACAAATATTCGTTAAGCTTGATCAAAAGCTTAAGATATATAAATATTTTTTAAGCTTATTTATTGGAAACGTTGTTGCACTCTTGGAAACGTTGTTTTAAACAGCGTAGTGTTATTTTATGGAAATTAGATTCAGAAGCTTCTAGTCTTAATTATAAAACGGGACAATTTATCCAGAAATCTTAGGAAACGAAAACAGAAGAACAGCTGGAGGAGAGATAAAATTTACACAGAATGGGATAATTTGAAATTTCACCGTCCCTGAGGGCGAGTGGACCCTATTTTAGGCTGTCGGGAAATCAATTCATTAATTAACCTAATTACATAACATTTCAAAGCTGGAGGAGGGGGGGGGGCGTTGAAGGAGAGAGTTAGCCGCTGCCGGCACCCAAATTCTCCGATGCTGTATGAATTTATCACAACCACAAATGGATTTTCCTGTGTAGACATATTTTGAGGAAATTGTTTACTTCGTAAAAAAAAATTAGAAATATTTTTCACAGTAGCGTAACAACTTGTGCGAAATTGTCTTTTTTATTATTAATTATATTTTTATTGTAAAAGGTCACTGCACTTTAATTTTAACGTGGAAAACGAACTTGTCAAGGAATCTTTGCTGCTATTTTCCGTTGGATAATAACAGGAATTTTTTTCCTGTAGTTTTATTTAGGCTTATTTTTGTTTTTCTTTTTCCTTCCTAATTATTTTTTTTGCCATCGTCTTTTCTCTGTAAGAAACAATTGAGGAAGTTTAATCAAAAGGAACTTTTTATCACTTTTTAAGTCCACAAGAAATTATAATTGGCGGGGGAACTTTGATAAATTTTGTTGCATACTTGGACACCGCCAGGTTTAAATGGGAAAGGAAAGACAAAAGTCCGGGTAAAGATTGATGAGAATGTAAACAAAAAAGCGAAGTTGTCTGGCCTGCAATCAACAGGTCACGTCTACTTCCGGTGCGCAAGATTGTCCTGCGCCACGAAATTTATCGAATTTACCCACGAATTCTAGTTAATTTTAAAATGATAAAAGGTTCTTTAGATTAACTTTTTCAATTGTTTTTCAGAAAACATGATAAAATACACCCTTTCGTCAAAATTGACAGTTTCGTGACATGATGGTGAAACGGCTGTCCAAGGGTTCTCTTCTTTAATAGTTTTTTTTTTTAATTAAAAATTCCAAACGATCTCTTAAATTTGAAACAGGAAACTCCTGATATTACAAATTTCTAGATGTTTCTGTGTTGTAATTAGAAATTGACAATTTGTTATAGGATGTGTTATAGGATTTGTTAGGTAAATAATAACATTTAATCATAACATAAATGTAATATTAGCACACCATTGTTTACTTAGGAAACATATTAACATTATTATAAAGAATTTTGTGTTTTATTTTTTAATTTTTACTACATGTGAACGAGTACTCGTTGTACTCGAGAACGAAAATAATTAATTGAAGATGTGATACCTATGGATTAACACTTTTATAATTATCACGATTAATTTTTTTTTTCAATATTAAATCAATAAAAAAAAAATCGTAAAATTTATGTTATTGGTCACAGAAATTATTACAGTGGACCTAATAGAAAAAAAACACGCGTGAATATTGTTATTACATCTGACAACGATCTTAAAACTTTACAACGGATTGTAGCTTTGTTCGATTGAGGCTTTAGTCGCACTACAGGCCTACGCAGGCCGTTGGAGTCTGTTGTGATCGGGTGGTCAGCTCGACGCCCGCCCGCCTTTAACTCCCGGTAAAGAAACCCGGTACCCATTCTACAGAGGGCTGGGTAGGCCCTAGGACCCGTTTGGAGGAGAATGAATTATTTTTGCAGTAGGGAAGTTAAAAAAAAAAAAAATTATAAATACGAACTTTGAATTAATTAACATTTTTTTAAAGTAGCAGCCACAGAAATTCGAATAAAAAAGAAAAAAATTTAATAACATCCGTTGTGAACTATAAATTACGAGCTATTTATTTGTTCATCAATATTTCGGTAATAAAATTAATTTAATAGGTAGGTGTAAATAGAAAATTTATTATCGATAAACAACCTGAATGTCATTGAAAGACAGAACGCTGTGTTTTCATTTGGAATTCTCTCGGAGTAAACACAAGGGTGGGATGGTTAGTGGAGGAAGTCGGTAGCGGATGCGGTGCCGCCCACGCTTATCAGCCGTGATAAAAGGTGGGGATAGGGTTTAGGACAACCCTTGCCTGGCTGCTTGTAATTTACTGCTTGGACGAAGACAGAACCGGTCGGAGGCTTGTGAGCGGCAATAATTAGGGCCACTTGTAAAGAGGTGGGTGGTTAAGTTTATTTGCAGTTCGTAAACAAATGGGCTTCACTTTTCCCGCGCTTTTGATTAATATTTAAACAAAAAAAACAACAACCACAATTCTTTATATCTTGCAAGAAAAGTACAGTTGCGATGCGACTTACAGCTTTGGTATTGCTTCTTAAAACCGTAAAAGACAGCATTTTAATACAAAAAAAAATAAAAAAATAAAAAAATAGGTATTTTAAACAGATGAAGTTTTGTTATATGTTTATGTAATCTGTTGTGAATCCATAGGAACATTCGAGATGGGGGGGGGGGTTCCTCTGGCTTCATTTCCGAAAATTTCAAAATATCCAGAGTAGGACGTGTTTTATTTCGTTTTTCATTTTTAGATTGGATGACCAGTTGAGGGGACCTTGCCTTCTTGCGCCCCCCCCCCCCCGTCCCCCAAATAAAATCTTAGATACGCCCCTGTGTGAATCTCTTTAATTTTACTGGTTAGAAGTTAAGGATTAAAAACTACGTTGTATATACGAACGCTTTCCAAAGTTTGTACATCACTTATAATTTCCTTGTTTGTTTTTTCCTTCTTGGAAGGCTGCGCCCTCTGCTTCCTTTGCTTACATATTTTCTTTCCTTTTTTTGACGAGCATTTAGTTTATTGCAATTCAATGATTTTTATTAATATCTTTTTAGTTCGCTTTGAATTTCTGTTACCATTGTTAGATGGTTAATAATACCATCTTTGTTTCTATTAAATTATTGTAGCAATGAGACAAATAACATTAGAATATGCATTCCCGGCATTGTTGTTAAACATATAACAATAATCTATATTAGCTAAAAAATTCAGTGATTAACTTACACGTGACAATTGATTATTCCTTGCGTTTTCTTATTATAAAGATTTTTGCTATATTTAACTTAACAAACATACGGCAGTACTAAGAACGATAAGCCTGTAAAAGAACTTGTAATCTACTTTCCGCAAATCGCATTAGTTGTTTTTTTGTTTGGTTATTTTTTTTTTTCTTTAAATTGGAATTCATTTAATTTTTCCCTATATATTCTTTTTTTTTTATTAGAAATCGTGCAAATAAAACAAATGAACAAGTTTCCGTTTATTTTTTAATTATAATATCTACTGAATTTTAACAGTATAAATTTTCGTTTTTCAAAATAAAATATCAGTGATCAGTGTTTAAACTGAAAAGGAATTTCAATTTAACCCTTTACGAACGGTACACGGATATATCTGCAAGTGACACCTGAATGTAAAATTACTTGATTTCAAAATTTCAAAGGAAAGAAATATTAAAGGGTTATTTTTAATCCTATCAAAACACGCGTAAATTATTGGTCTACTAAAATAATTACTTGTTACAGCATCGATAGAAATCTAATTGTTTCGGTCCTCAGTGGGAAGTTTTGTCTACCTTCACGCGCTACTGTCTCAGCATGGACATAGAAGGAAAACATTTTCAAATGCAAACAATTGAGATCGTCTCTTCATCTGTAAAATACATATACCAAGTGTCAAGAAGATATGAGGGAACTTCGATGCAGACTGATTGATTTGATGTCTCATTTGTAAACCGGCTGAAAATGATGTGTTGTAAAAAAATACTGTTATGGGCCCGTCTACAGACAAATATCCCGAAACAATAATAAAAAAATAAACCTAATCTCCGCCGGTAATTGAACCAAGATCCTCCTACCATCGTCAATACTATTAGACTAACGGGCCCATAACAGTATTTTTTTACAACACATCATTTTCAGCCGGTTTACAAATGAGACATCAAATCAATCAGTCTGCATCGAAGTTCCCTCATATCTTCTTGACACTTGGTATATGTATTTTACAGATGAAGAGACGATCTCAATTGTTTGCATTTGAAAATGTTTTCCTTCTATGTCCATGCTGAGACAGTAGCGCGTGAAGGTAGACAAAACTTCCCACTGAGGACCGAAACAATTAGATTTCTATCGATGCTGTAACAAGTAATTATTTTAGTAGACCAATAATTTACGCGTGTTTTGATAGGATTAAAAATAACCCTTTAATATTTCTTTCCTTTGAAATTTTGAAATCAAGTAATTTTACATTCAGGTGTCACTTGCAGATATATCCGTGTACCGTTCGTAAAGGGTTAAATTGAAATTCCTTTTCAGTTTAAACACTGATCACTGATATTTTATTTTGAAAAACGAAAATTTATACTGTTAAAATTCAGTAGATATTATAATTAAAAAATAAACGGAAACTTGTTCATTTGTTTTATTTGCACGATTTCTAATAAAAAAAAAAGAATATATAGGGAAAAATTAAATGAATTCCAATTTAAAGAAAAAAAAAAATAACCAAACAAAAAAACAACTAATGCGATTTGCGGAAAGTAGATTACAAGTTCTTTTACAGGCTTATCGTTCTTAGTACTGCCGTATGTTTGTTAAGTTAAATATAGCAAAAATCTTTATAATAAGAAAACGCAAGGAATAATCAATTGTCACGTGTAAGTTAATCACTGAATTTTTTAGCTAATATAGATTATTGTTATATGTTTAACAACAATGCCGGGAATGCATATTCTAATGTTATTTGTCTCATTGCTACAATAATTTAATAGAAACAAAGATGGTATTATTAACCATCTAACAATGGTAACAGAAATTCAAAGCGAACTAAAAAGATATTAATAAAAATCATTGAATTGCAATAAACTAAATGCTCGTCAAAAAAAGGAAAGAAAATATGTAAGCAAAGGAAGCAGAGGGCGCAGCCTTCCAAGAAGGAAAAAACAAACAAGGAAATTATAAGTGATGTACAAACTTTGGAAAGCGTTCGTATATACAACGTAGTTTTTAATCCTTAACTTCTAACCAGTAAAATTAAAGAGATTCACACAGGGGCGTATCTAAGATTTTATTTGGGGGACGGGGGGGGGGGGGCGCAAGAAGGCAAGGTCCCCTCAACTGGTCATCCAATCTAAAAATGAAAAACGAAATAAAACACGTCCTACTCTGGATATTTTGAAATTTTCGGAAATGAAGCCAGAGGAACCCCCCCCCCCATCTCGAATGTTCCTATGGATTCACAACAGATTACATAAACATATAACAAAACTTCATCTGTTTAAAATACCTATTTTTTTATTTTTTTTTGTATTAAAATGCTGTCTTTTACGGTTTTAAGAAGAAATACCAAAGCTGTAAGTCGCATCGCAACTGTACTTTTCTTGCAAGATATAAAGAATTGTGGTTGTTGTTTTTTTTGTTTAAATATTAATCAAAAGCGCGGGAAAAGTGAAGCCCATTTGTTTACGAACTGCAAATAAACTTAACCACCCACCTCTTTACAAGTGGCCCTAATTATTGCCGCTCACAAGCCTCCGACCGGTTCTGTCTTCGTCCAAGCAGTAAATTACAAGCAGCCAGGCAAGGGTTGTCCTAAACCCTATCCCCACCTTTTATCACGGCTGATAAGCGTGGGCGGCACCGCATCCGCTACCGACTTCCTCCACTAACCATCCCACCCTTGTGTTTACTCCGAGAGAATTCCAAATGAAAACACAGCGTTCTGTCTTTCAATGACATTCAGGTTGTTTATCGATAATAAATTTTCTATTTACACCTACCTATTAAATTAATTTTATTACCGAAATATTGATGAACAAATAAATAGCTCGTAATTTATAGTTCACAACGGATGTTATTAAATTTTTTTCTTTTTTATTCGAATTTCTGTGGCTGCTACTTTAAAAAAATGTTAATTAATTCAAAGTTCGTATTTATAATTTTTTTTTTTTTTAACTTCCCTACTGCAAAAATAATTCATTCTCCTCCAAACGGGTCCTAGGGCCTACCCAGCCCTCTGTAGAATGGGTACCGGGTTTCTTTACCGGGAGTTAAAGGCGGGCGGGCGTCGAGCTGACCACCCGATCACAACAGACTCCAACGGCCTGCGTAGGCCTGTAGTGCGACTAAAGCCTCAATCGAACAAAGCTACAATCCGTTGTAAAGTTTTAAGATCGTTGTCAGATGTAATAACAATATTCACGCGTGTTTTTTTTCTATTAGGTCCACTGTAATAATTTCTGTGACCAATAACATAAATTTTACGATTTTTTTTTTATTGATTTAATATTGAAAAAAAAAATTAATCGTGATAATTATAAAAGTGTTAATCCATAGGTATCACATCTTCAATTAATTATTTTCGTTCTCGAGTACAACGAGTACTCGTTCACATGTAGTAAAAATTAAAAAATAAAACACAAAATTCTTTATAATAATGTTAATATGTTTCCTAAGTAAACAATGGTGTGCTAATATTACATTTATGTTATGATTAAATGTTATTATTTACCTAACAAATCCTATAACACATCCTATAACAAATTGTCAATTTCTAATTACAACACAGAAACATCTAGAAATTTGTAATATCAGGAGTTTCCTGTTTCAAATTTAAGAGATCGTTTGGAATTTTTAATTAAAAAAAAAAACTATTAAAGAAGAGAACCCTTGGACAGCCGTTTCACCATCATGTCACGAAACTGTCAATTTTGACGAAAGGGTGTATTTTATCATGTTTTCTGAAAAACAATTGAAAAAGTTAATCTAAAGAACCTTTTATCATTTTAAAATTAACTAGAATTCGTGGGTAAATTCGATAAATTTCGTGGCGCAGGACAATCTTGCGCACCGGAAGTAGACGTGACCTGTTGATTGCAGGCCAGACAACTTCGCTTTTTTGTTTACATTCTCATCAATCTTTACCCGGACTTTTGTCTTTCCTTTCCCATTTAAACCTGGCGGTGTCCAAGTATGCAACAAAATTTATCAAAGTTCCCCCGCCAATTATAATTTCTTGTGGACTTAAAAAGTGATAAAAAGTTCCTTTTGATTAAACTTCCTCAATTGTTTCTTACAGAGAAAAGACGATGGCAAAAAAAATAATTAGGAAGGAAAAAGAAAAACAAAAATAAGCCTAAATAAAACTACAGGAAAAAAATTCCTGTTATTATCCAACGGAAAATAGCAGCAAAGATTCCTTGACAAGTTCGTTTTCCACGTTAAAATTAAAGTGCAGTGACCTTTTACAATAAAAATATAATTAATAATAAAAAAGACAATTTCGCACAAGTTGTTACGCTACTGTGAAAAATATTTCTAATTTTTTTTTACGAAGTAAACAATTTCCTCAAAATATGTCTACACAGGAAAATCCATTTGTGGTTGTGATAAATTCATACAGCATCGGAGAATTTGGGTGCCGGCAGCGGCTAACTCTCTCCTTCAACGCCCCCCCCCCTCCTCCAGCTTTGAAATGTTATGTAATTAGGTTAATTAATGAATTGATTTCCCGACAGCCTAAAATAGGGTCCACTCGCCCTCAGGGACGGTGAAATTTCAAATTATCCCATTCTGTGTAAATTTTATCTCTCCTCCAGCTGTTCTTCTGTTTTCGTTTCCTAAGATTTCTGGATAAATTGTCCCGTTTTATAATTAAGACTAGAAGCTTCTGAATCTAATTTCCATAAAATAACACTACGCTGTTTAAAACAACGTTTCCAAGAGTGCAACAACGTTTCCAATAAATAAGCTTAAAAAATATTTATATATCTTAAGCTTTTGATCAAGCTTAACGAATATTTGTGTAAGAGTTCATAGATGTACTTTTAAATTTACAAATGCTCCAAAATATGCACTTGTGCATCCCTAATCCAAAATCCCTGAATCCGAAGCTGCTCAAGATGGCGTCTTGCCTGAGTGGTGAATGCTGTGTGTGTATTCATTCTCCTTGCGCTGCGGGATATACTACAAAGACAAACTGATGTTAATTGCTTGCGATCATAAAGCCCAGGAATTTCTGTGTTTTTTCTCTCAACGGGGAAATCAAGGCTATTCCGTCTAATTTTGTCATTAGCCAAACCTTTAATGTTTTGGGTTCTTACGTAGCATTGACTTACCATTAAGTACCATTAAGTATTATTACTTATATACCATTAAGCACTGACCGATAATCGCTTGATTACATTTTTCTCTTAATTGTTTTTCGGAATGTAGCCAGAATACACTAAAGACAGGTCGTAAACTACACAATACGATGCTCTGGGTAGCTAGAATATGACTGAAGTCACATCATCAAGGACGGATGCAAGGGGGACTTAAGGCAATCCACACTACGTTCAACACAGGCTTCTGCTGGCCACGGCCAATTTTTCACAGAACTTGTCATTCAGGGACCATCTGCCGCCATTGTTGTAAATAAATACATTTAGAATTTTTGCTTGTTGCATTTGTTTTCATGCTTTTTTTTAGCTTTTTTAAAAGTAAGTATTTTTCACTTCTCTGCAACACCACGACACGATATTCCAAAATCCGGAAAAAAATCCCAAATCCGAAATATTATGTCCCAAGGATTCGAGATTAGGGATGCCCAATTGTATTGGATACTAGTCCTTCTCTTAGTGCTTATTTCCTTCTTTGATCATTTCTGAAACACTTTCAAAACGACAATGTTTCTGACTTTCATGTATGTAGGCAGATAGCTTAAAGGTACAAGAGTAATAGTACTTTTAAAAGTACTTACGTACCACAAACATTATAAACAAACAATGAAAATATGTCCTCATTGCTAGGATATCTTCTATATGTATAGCCTTCAAATATTTCTAAAAAAAAATTAGGTTTTAAGATGAATCTAAATGTCTCTAGAAAGAAAGAAAAATAAAAAAATTGCTGTTTTTGTTGATGATCCATTATAATATATCATTTTATCAAAAATGTAGAAAATCTATCACATAACGTAAATGGATAAAATTTTGTGCTAAAGTATAAATTTAAGGGCGACCCATAATAATAAAAAAATAAAAATAATAATAAAAAAAGAAGTACATTAATGAATGGAAAAAATAAAATTAAAAAGTTATGAAAATAATAATAAGAAAAAACAAAAAACAAATCCAATCAGAAATTGAGGAAAGAAAATTAAGAGAACAAAAATAAAAAACAAACAAACAAACATATAAGGATTCAAACCGACAACCTCCAGCATATGAGTCCGAGACCTTACCCATCAAACTACAGCTGACAACTGAAATGAAATTGTTGCGTTTCTAACATTTATGCTAATAGCGGACATTCAATGAAAACAATGGCAAATATCTCGAAAGGGGGGAGGGGGCGTTGACCCGTAAAAATACCCCGTTCCTATATTGTTTGGGTTTCTGAACACAATGGTGAAGTCCGTTTGTCGATCCGACCTTCCGTTCGGAAGTTGTTAGGGGAAAACGGTTACACGGACGGACGGACAGGACAAACGCAATAGCTCCCAAATGGGTCAAAAAATATAAAAAAGCTTCATTGGGATGAATAGTCAGATTACCTTTCTTTTTCGACGATTCTATATTAAAAATAAATGTAACATCCAAATCCAATGGTTCTAGTCCACTTGTATCGTGTCACTGATAACTGAACATCATAACAAACATGTCGCCAAGTATTGATTGGCAAATGTATACGGAAGCCGCAAAGGGTCAATTAATAACCACTTTGTAAATGGAAGCGAATAGCTATTAAAAGGCTATATTGAATAGAAATTAATTAGGGTTATTAGCGGCGAGAGGGAGGTTGGTCGTGGGTAGCTATCTTTTGCAATCAAATGTACATTTAATCCTGGGAAATAGGTTTTGAAATTAACGGGCTTGTAAATTAATTGTTTGTCAAAGAAAAGAAAAACAAAAAATGAATTAATAGATAAAGATACGTTAACCCAAATGGATTTTTCTTTTGTTCAATGTGTCCTACAAATTTATCTTTACATCGAAAAAATTTTATTGCAAAAGATATCTCTTGATGTTCATATTTCCTGATGGTTTCACAGTCTCTCGAATATAATATCAAGAATTTGGAGGAAAAGAAATTGGGAGAACTGTTAAGGGAAGAATCACATATTTAGGAAGAATCACATTCAAATTCTTAATGATTGTGCAGTAGAATCTATATTACTAAAATCTTTTATTTCTATGTCTGTCTGTCCAGTGCAATTGTTAATTATTAGTTTCTCTTGCTGAGAAAGTCAGATTATAAAATTTTCTTTTTCTTTTATTTTTTTTTCGCCTTGCATGGGATTTGAATTAACCATTGGACTATTGTTGGGTTCCCCAATATCCAATCCTACTTTTTATTCTTTTTGTTCGCGCGCTATCAAATAATGAGCTCATTTAAAAAGGAATAAAATATCACTTTTTGCCATAACCGCTTGGAATCGATTTTTCTTGGATTACCTACCAGGGAAGAGAGGGGAATGGCCTAGTTTATAAGAACATTTATCGTAAGAAAATAAAGGGATTAGAACGAAACTTTTCAGGTATGAATCCGTAAGGCAGTAATTGTATATAAGAAAAGGGTCGGCGGGGATTTTCTAGGCCCCCCCCCCTTCCAAACGAAAATCCCAAAAATCTGTAGAATATATCTATTTTCTTTTGTTTGTTTTGGTTGGATGGCCCACCTTCTTTTTTTTTTTTTTTTGGCTGGTCAATTTCTTAACTTGGCCCTTTCTGAAATAAATTCTATTTAAGCCTAAGTTGCAAGGTTATATAAGCCAATAAGGCAAGGATAGCGCAATCAAGTTTTTCAAAAGTTGACTATCGTTAGGGCCCTTCAGGAATTGGCGAGAGGATCCTTCGACTCTGGGTCCTGCTTATGGGGGGTCCTCGAGCTATAAACTAAAGAAATTTCTACAGAAAACTCCAGACAGATATATAAATCAATCTCTAATCATTCAGCAAATAACTTAAAAAATACAAGTAACTTTAAAATTAAAAATAAAGAGCATTTCATAATCACTTGAAATCACTGTAATCTGATTATAAGTTTCTGGATTTTGAGGAAATCTAAATTTTACACGAAAGATCATCAAACCATTCCAACGCTTGCCCGTCCCTAATATTATTGGAAAAAATCGCTTTCGATTTGAAGAAAGGTTGGGTAAACCCTACGTCCGTTTGGCGTAAGAACAAACCTCACCCCATCGGAGGTGATCGAACTCTAAACCTCCAATCTGGAGAGAAGCTAAAGCTCCAACATTTATTCTCGGAAGCTGAAATTTGAAATTTAAATCCGGAGTAGCCAGTATTTGATTTTCTGAAAATCTGAAGTCTAGTGATAGCGATTAGTAAACCAATCACAATGCTTTGCAACGGCTTCTGATACGTATAAGAAAATATAATTGATATTGCTTTAATTTCCTTATTATTATAAATGTGATTGCTGCGCATGCAAAAGACGCAAATTGTTGCGATTATTGAGATTGTTGCTAATGGTAATTTAATGATATTTTAATGATACTTGTCCACAGACAGACGGACAAACCGGGATTAGAAGGCTTCTGATACTTGTATCAGAAGCATAAAAACAAAGGTCACTGTTTATAAAAACACTTAATTACTGATTTAATTTATCTACCAGGGGGTAATTCGCCCCCTTCCCATATACATTATTATCAGTACGGCCAAAGATGAACCTCCCAGAATGCAATGCAGATGATAGATTTTCCTTTCCTGGCCTGTCGGTCACATTCAAATGTAAGAGAAAATGGCGGTCGTTGATTCACATTCAACATTTCGACGAGGAAAAGGTCTCAAAAATAAAGTAGGGAAATTATTCTTAATGTTGCTCGTCGATTTAAAGAAGATGTATGTGAGATTTTTGATATTTCTTATTTTTGATAATTGAGGTTGATATTTTTGATTCTGGATACTGGAGAATCAGTATACGGCATTGATACTGGAGAAGTTAGTCAATGATAATGTGTTTGCGGGTCCAACTTTCGCCGCGACGATAATATAGAAGCTAATACTAAAGACCTAATGTAATTCCATAAATTAATAAACAATAAATAAATAAAGGTATTATAGAAATAAAAGATTTTAAATAAAAAAAATACAATTTTAGAGTCTGAAAGAAAATGTCATTAAAAGAGTGATTCCCAAACTTTTCAGTACTAACAAGTAAGTTTCGTCTCCTTTGCGCTTGAGTTAATATTAGTTCTTTGTAAATTTTTCACTTACAGATCCGTTGATGGTGGAAGGAAAAAACCTAGAATCCTTCGTAGTTCAATGTTAAGGTCGAAGATGTCGTAAAATCGTCTGCAGAAATGAGTTGACTGTCCTTTTAGTCTAAGTGTCAAGGAGTCCAGACTAGCGTCTTACTATTTTTTTTTAAACTGCTAGACGTAATAACCATAGTCTAGTTAGGATCAGTTAAGTGTCCAGAATCCACTATATTAGGTCTCCGAAAGCAATTTAAGAGTAATGGGGAAAGTGTCCAAGTGACGATCAAGCAGATGATAGCTATAATGAAAATGGACCCAGTGTCGGCGAAGACAGATAAAAAAAAAAGGGAAGTCGGCGGTGAGAAGGGCCGTCACCCCTTCGTGTACGGGACGGCACAGGAGACAGTGGTGGGCGGACAGCGTGCGTCATCTTCGGAGGTGGTCGCATCAATTAAAGTTAACAAAAACTGCCGGACGACAAGGTTGATTGTCTCGCCTCCCGCAACGCATACGTAAATATGCAAAGAATTGGCCGGGAAGAAGTACAGCCACCCCCCCCGCTCTCCTTACAGTGGAAGCGTCTACAAAGTGGAAGGTTTTGGATCGATCTACAGGGAGGAAACTAAGTACGTGGAATCATCGATGTGCAAGACAAGGGATCAGTAGAAAACCAGTAGGTTAAATGGAACACCCTGTATCGTAGAAATAATTCAAAAACGAGTAATTTTTCGAGTGGAAAACATTAATTTTTAACCGTAATTCCGATGCGTGAATTCTCACGTATGGGTATAGTTGGTACCAAAATCAATAGGAACGGACAATGGATTGCTAACAAAATTTCAGATTCCTGAGAACCTGGACTTCAATAAAGTTTACACTGAAGCGTTTTGCACAAGTCCATTCACAAAAATCCAAGCAATCAAGGAAAAACTTGAAAATTTTATATTAAATTTATATAATTTTTTTTAGAATAATAACTTCTATAATAGTTTGGAAATTGCTTTATAAAATTCACTGGTGATAATACAAGAAAATACAATTTTAATTTTAAGGTATTGTATTTTTTCCTATCATGATTGCTCGGATGCTCGCGAGATATGTTTTTCACGTTTGTTTATTTTGGGCTGGATACCACAGCTCTGTTGTAAAAGCGGCTCAATTATTACATATCCAGTCATTTCTTATTATAACACCGACATCAAAGTTATAAATTTCATATATGTTTTTATGAAATATATATTACTTAAATGAAATATAATAATAAATATTGTACATTTCATATATGTTTATTAGACTAGCGTTCTGTAAGTACAACCATTTTGTACCTATTATACAACATTTACAGAACAATGCTCAAATATTTTAAATAAAGAGAAACAAAATTCCAAGTTTGTCACGTCGTCTTCTCTCAAATTCCTCATTTCAATTTCTTTTAATGTATTTATATTTTTTTGTTACGTCATCTATTTGACTCCAAGTCTAAATTATTTGAGAAGATTCACAATATATGTATAAGTTGATCTTTGCATATCAGTGCAATTTGATTGGGCGTATATGGGCGAGACATAACGAGGGGCAAAGGTCCTCCCGAAATTCTTAAACTTATAGAATAAAACTCCTTAAGATAGTTTAATTTTTTTTTTTTTTTGGTTGGGTGGTGAATTGAAGAGGCCTTGCTCATTCACCCCAACTCCAGTAAAATTCTTTATACGTCCAAGATACGAAATAAATGAAATTACATATATAATTACATAAATAATTATTATGAAGATTTTAACGTGTGTTTTATTATACTTATATTAAAAAACAACTATGACTTACACACAAATCAATTCATTTAAGAAAGGTTTAAAAATAAAACATGCTAAAAAATACAATACGTTAAAAAGGTCCTAGGACAGTTTCGGGGAACATATTCACTGGGAAGTGAACGTATTCGGGGAAGATCTTGCTAATGATGGGGAATATGTTCCCCGAAACTGTCCTAGGACCTTTTTAATGTATTGTATTTTTTAGCATGTTTAATTTTTAAACCTTTCTTAAATGAATTGATTTGTGTGTAAGTCATAGTTGTTTTTTAATATAAATAATTATTATATTACATTATTGTTATTATTATTATTAATGTATTATTAATTAATAATAATGTAATAATACATTATTAATAATGTATTACATTACATTATTACATTATAATTACATATATAATTACATAAATGAAATTACAGTTCTACAATTAATCTAGAAATATCTGAAATTTAGGATATATCTTGTACAGGCCTATTATCTACACTATATTTAGATATTTCTATCTTCTAATTAGCAAATGATTTTTTTTAATGTGTTTGACACAAATTCAAAGGAATTCGAAAAAAAAAAAAATAGCAAATCGTCAAAGTTGAAAGATAAGTTTTTATCAAATTCTAGGACTTTTTTTTTTTAGCTAAGCTGTTTCTTCCTCTTGAGATCTACGTATGTCGTCGATATCCTACCACATCCATGCATCCTTTCGTACAAGTGGATCTACTGTGAATCTGACCCAGATCCAATTGCTGGGAGGCGATATCTAGGACAGATCGTCTATTTCATTACAGATGATCGATTCCCTCGTTACAAAAGAGTACTTTGATGCAATAGTTAATAATTACATCTTCCCGTGTTTACAAAAAGCCTAACAATATGTCTGAAAAGTAAAAAACGCTCTCATCTTATCGTGAATACAATGAATGTCTCAATCATTTTAACAAAGACGTGTTGTGGAGTGATGAACATCCTTTCGCTAAATCAACAAACTTCGTTATTCTATTATTAAACAAGAAAGAACATAAGCCTACTTTCCTGACAATGTGATTTCGTAATTTTTTTTTCTTCTAAGTCATGAGAACGAATAGTCCACGTTTTTATTCTAATTCTAATACCTTCTGAATATAAACAGTATGCACTTTTATTTTCTGGAAAAAATAAAAATTATTTAAATCCGTGCCACTTAAGTTGCCTAAATCCGATTAATTCTAATCGTATCAAACCGTGCGCAGTGAATTAAATAAAAGGATTTAATATCCAAGGTTTGAAACAATGAGATATTAATATAAATAGGATAGAAATCCACTGTTTAGATGCCAATGCTTTTCTATGGGATTTTTTTTTATCTTCATCTAGTGCTCATCTCTCGATAAGAACTCATTGGGAAAAGATTTCAAGTAGAAAAATTAGACTGTTCCTAGTCCTGGAATATGCATACCAAGTTCCAAGAAGATCATCGAGCGGTTCATAAGTTAGTAAGAGACACACACAGAATGACTGATTTGTACCTATCCTACAAACAGCGAAAGAATATGAAACAACAATGAAATTGCACGAGGTGAATAATTCAACAATGATGCTCACTTGTCAACAATTAGGAAGCACGACGTGATTGTTTCCTAATTGGAATAAATATTAAAGCAAATTACAACAAACAATAAGCTAATTAAAAATTTAAACAATCCAGCTAAAAAAAACCAAAAAAAAAAAAAACACGTTTTTTAAGAGTTTGAAACTAACTTTAAGCTTACTTCTTTCCGCTTGTTTTTGTTTGTTTATTTAAATCGTAAATACAAAGAAAAATTCTTGAAATTTATAAATTACGTACATTCGCAGAATATAATTTACGAAACTCTTTTTTCCATTTTTTTTTTAAAAATTGATCAATTTCTTGCATCACTTAATTTTTTTAGTAAGAGAAAATGGGCAAATTTAAAAGGATCATAGTAACATTGCTGAACGTCAAAAATAAATAAATAAATAAAATAAAATCAATGATTTCGCTTCCAATATCTTTCTACGGTATCACGCGCAAACTTCTCCGTAGGGATTCACACGAAGAACTTTTCAAATATAAAAAAAAAAAATCCATAAAAATGCATGACAGGTTGCAAGAAGATCCAATCGCCTATTCAAATGATTATTGGAGGAAGAAGACACACATACCTACAAGACACACTTATTTCATAAGTATTACTTATTTTACAAAAATAGACCAACTCAATTATATTTTCAATGATAATTTAAAAATTTAAATATTTTATTATTTAAAAATATTAATACAATTTGAAGAACTCTTGCAATTTTTTAATTAATATTATTTATTATTTTTTTTAACTTAAAAGTATTAATATATATCTTAATAAATTTGCCGAGGCCTGAGAAATGTAATAAATTCATTTTTTCCCCCCATCATCTATCGTTATCCTTCCTTCATTAATAGTTCACGAACTTTGAAATATCGTAAAAGATAAGATAAAATCCATTTACGTTCTCTGAAAGTGAATCTAAGAAATTGAACTCCTACTAACTCTTAAAAACGCATTGTTTTATGATTTCTAATGGGATTAAGGCTAATTACATAACATGGATCTGTCAGTTTAATTGCCATAGAAGGTGTGGAACCTTCTCCGCCTGCTGGAAAGAAGGTTAAAAGCCCGTTTATCTGGTCTACGGTAAGGTCACACCTCTCGCCGTGTGAAGATGCCGTTAGCGAAACGCGCCAAGGAAAACTATTTTTGTTTCTTCACATTATAAAGCGATTTGTTGAATTTAGCGCTATATGAACTCTCCTTACTTCTGATTTCTTTAGTATGAAATATAATACTTCATAATATATATATATATATATATATATATATATTTTATTAAGGCTTTTTTTTTTTATAATCCCATATGGAATGGTACTGTACATATGCATAAATTTTGTTGTTTGAATTTCTTCCATTTATTGCCTATTAATTTATTTACATTCCATAATTGATCAATTCATTATTCTAATAAAATTACAGTAACAGTTTAAATAAAACATTTTAATAGAATTCTAAGTAAGTTTCAAAGAGAATTAATTTGAAATTTTAATTAATATTTTGTTTTTAATTTTAAAATAAATTAAAAGTTTGTATGTAATATAAAAAAAAAATCAACACTAAAATTTCCATATAATAAAAGTTCACTGAAATTTGAAACGTAAGTGAACTGCAGGTTTATAAATTAAAATTTAATTGTAAGTTTTAAACAAATTTGTGTAATAATAATAATAAATGTAATTTATTTTTATTACATAAAATAAATT
>JAFIDM010126055.1:0-26991 GCA_023159025.1 Thereuonema tuberculata | reverse complement strand
CATCAACAGCTAGCACACAAACACTCACTTATTAAGAACACGGTCCCATACTACAAGTACACACCACAAAGCGTACTAGAGTCACCCTCACATAAGCTGTACTGGGACCATTCACACAGACAAAACTATACATCACAACATACCTGACATTACACTTGTTGATAAGGTCAACAAACAGACCTATCTCATTGATATTGCAGTTCCCATCAGCAAGAACATGCAGAAAACTCACGCTGACAAGATAAGTAAATACACAGACCTAGCACACGAGCTCCAGAAGCAGTGGAGGCAGGACCGAGTACGTGTTGTACCCATCATCTTGTCCGCTACTGGTCTGGTGCCTCACACATTGCATCACAGCCTCAGCACACTAGGACTTCATAAAACCACTTATGCACAACTCCAGAAGGCTGTGGTACTCAACACAACATGCATAGTTCGGAAATTTATGGACACAAGCACACATCCCTAACGATTCTTCCAATTTTTTTTTTTTTTTTTAATACAACTTGGCAATATGTGCTTTGGTCCTTGACCCGCCATATTGTCTTAGCTGGGGAATCCCATGGTTTGAAACTTTTTCGATAGAATAATAATAATAATAATAATAATAATAATAATAATAATTATAAACTCCAGAAGGCTGTGGTACTCAACACAACACGCATAGTTAGGAAAGTTTTGGACACAAACACGCATCCCTAACTATTCTTCCAAACTTTTTCTTTCTTTTTTTTTAACACTTGGCAATATGTGCTTTGGTCCTTGACCCGTTATATTGTCTTAGCTGGGAAAACCCATGGTTTGAAACTTTTTAGATGTCAAACAGGAGACGTCAAACTGGAGGTAGAGGATTATTGCAA
The DNA here is from genome assembly GCA_023159025.1 of Thereuonema tuberculata. Classification (NCBI taxonomy): domain Eukaryota; kingdom Metazoa; phylum Arthropoda; class Chilopoda; order Scutigeromorpha; family Scutigeridae; genus Thereuonema; species Thereuonema tuberculata. The sequence continues at coordinate 26,128 of JAFIDM010126055.1, read as the reverse complement.
GTTAAACAAACAATAGAAGAAGAAAAACATGCACTGGCAGATTATGTACAAAGCAGTCAAGAACAAATGCTTATTGCAGTTACAAAACAAAATTTACTAAAAGTAAACAAAACAAAACAAGATTATCGACAAAATGCAATTAAAACAAGAATAGAAAGCTGGCAAGATAAAAAATTACATGGCCAATTTCTTAAAAACGTCAAAGGAAAAGTAGATATGGATAAGACCTGGTATTGGCTTACGAATGGAACATTAAAAAAAGAAACAGAGGGCTTAATTCTAGCTGCTCAAGAACAAGCTTTACGAACAAATGCAATTAAAGCAAAAGTTGAAAAATCGTCAACGGACTCAAAGTGCAGATTGTGCAAAGAATCTGATGAAACAGTGGATCATATTCTCAGCTCATGTAGAAAAATTGCACGGACGGACTATAAGACACGGCATAATGCAGTTGCAAAGATGATTCACTGTAACATCTGCAAAAGTTATCACATTGCAACAACAAACAACTGGTGGAACATACAGTAAACAATGTGACTGAAAATGATATCGTGAAAATACTGTGGGATTTCAGAATTCAAACGGATAAGATCTTAGCACACAATATGCCAGATTTGACAGTGATAGAAAAGAAACAGATATGGCTAATTGATATAGCCATACCTGGTGATAGTAGAGTGGAAGAAAAAGAACTAGAAAAAATCACACGGTATCAAGACCTAAAAATCGAGGTTCAGCGATTATGGCACAAGCCGGCAGTGGTGGTTCCAGTGGTTATCGGCACACTGGGTGCTATACCAAAAAACCTTGATAAGCACTTACAATATCTAAATATTGACAAAATCTCCATCGATCAACTCCAAAAAGCCGCACTGCTTGGATCAGCACATATTTTGCGCCGATACATTACGACATCCTAGATTCTTGGGAAGAATTCGATGCGTTTGAAGGCCAACACCAGCTAAAGAACTGGCAGCTGTGATGCCCATTGTTTTGTAGTGTCCTGTATAATAATAATAATAAAAAAATTATCTTATAAATCTTGTTTTATTCTGCCTTTTCTATTTTCTCAAGAAACAATTTAATGTATTTACATAAATTAATATTAATTCGGTTTTGATTTAACTGAATAATCCACCATCCACTTCTATTGGAAATTTTTTTCAGTTTTTAACACTTTTCTTTCCTCCTTCATTTTTTGACATTCAAAAATTACATGATTCCAGTTTTCTAAATTATTGCAGCCTAACCTGCAACCTCTTTCTTCTCTAGTTAACCATTATTTACTCGAGTTCCAAATGTTACCACATCTAATTTTAATATATAATGCTCTCCAATAGGAGTGGATCATGTTCTTATATAAATAACTGGCTCCTTCAATTTGTACTTCTAAAATGCAGTAATAATTGTTAAAATTTGATTTCTGTATTTTATTATAATTACATTGCATATTTACCTCAATCAATTTTTGAATAATTATTTTTTTACTATCAATCCAATAATTACACTCCATTATCTTATCTAATTCTATACCCAATCCTGCTTCATTAAATATTTCTTCAATCATCTTTATATAATTACATTTGTTCCCTGACTTTGCATCATCTACCATATTTCCTAAAATTAGTTTTGGTAATCTTTCTTCGTTATGTTTTACAACTTTTATTACATAATCTATAGCTCTTTTAATACAATCTATTCTCAATGGATACATGCCTAATTCATTTTCAATGATATAACTTGGTACATTTTTTTCCATATTAAAATATAATTTAATAAATAAGTATCGTATGTTTTCCAACTCCTTTTTAACTTTCCACCCATTTTTTCCATACCATAACAAATGACACTTTTAACCATGCTATTAAATATATATTTTATTTTTTTCCAATCGTGTATTTTTGCTCTTTTGATTATTTTTATTAATTCCCAAGTGGTTGCTATTCCTTTATCTTTTCTATATTTTATGTTTACTTTATTACTATTTTGTGAGGTAAACCACTTGCCTAAATATTGATATTTATTTGTTACTTCGATCTCTTCATTATTCCATGCCCATTTTGTAATTTAGCTCTCTTACCACCATTTCTGAAAATAATAATTTTTGTTTTCTCCAAGTTAATGTTTAAACAATATTCATTCACAAATTCTTGTAAAGCTTAAATCATTCGGCTAAGTTCTACTTGTGTTTCTGCCAATATAACCAAATCATCTGCGTACATAAGACTAAATATTCTCCCATTTTTTAATTTGATACCTCCCCAACCCTCTTCTCTTAACTTTAATTCCAAACTATTTATTAACACTGAAAATAAAATAGGGCTTAAACTACATCCTTGTCTTACTCCTTTTGTAATAGATATCTCCCTCCCTTTTTTATTATTTCCCACAATTATTCTAGTATCCTCAAAAATGTTTTTTATAATTCTTAACATTTTTTCTTTTATCCCTACTTTAACTAATACTTTCATTAATATTATAAAAATTTTTCACAACCACACGTTATCCTTTAAAAATCCTTCACAGAATTCATAACAATGATAGAATTAACAATGATAGGATTTTTAAAGGGTAACGTGTGGTTGTGAAAAATTTTCATTAATATATTTCTATCTACACTGTCAAAAGCTGTTTTAAAATCAATAAACATTGCAAAAAGTTTTTTCTTTTTAACCATTAATTTTAAGTCAATAAGAGCGTTTAAAACAAAGATGTTGTCATGAGTTCAATAATTTTTTCTAAAACCTGCCTGATTTTCAACAATTATGTTATCATATTCTAACCAATTCTCCAATCTATTTTTTATAATTTCTGTAAAAATTTTAAAAGATGTATTTAAAAGAGTTATGCCTCTATAATTTTTTGGTTCACTTTTATTTCCTTTTTTTTACAAAGGTATAATTTTTCCATTTCTCCAATTTTTTGGTATTTTTTCTATTTTCCAAATCATGTTATGCCAATTTAACATCCATTCTATCAAATTATTAGGCGCATTAATAATCTATTCATTTCTAATTCCATCCGGATGACTTATCTTTTTTTAAATTATTTACCACCATATTTAATTCACTTTTCTCAATTTGACTAGCAAGGGGATTGTTCTCTATTCCTCTACTGATCGTTTCTATCCTTTCATACATTTCTTCTTCTTGTATTAACCAGTTTGTGTTTTCCTTAAACCAGGAACCCTCTAGTAACTTAAGAAAATGGTATTCCATATCATAATTATCCATATAATCAAGATAATTTATAAATGAAGACCTATTTCTAAAATTTTTTATTAAATCCCAAAATTCTGTGCCCGTTTTTATTCTCATCAATTTATTCATTAGATCTTCATTATATCTTAATTTTTTTTCTTTACAGATGTTTCTATCTATTTTTTTATTTTCCAAATATTCCAATCTTAACATATCTTCATTTTACTTTCTAAAATTTCTAAGACTACACTTTACTTTCTTTTTTTTTTCCTTACATTCATTATCAAACCAACTTGTATTTCTATTTCTTGTGCTATTCTTTATTTCTTTAGTTTTAGTTATTCCTTTTTCTAATGTGTCTTTAAAAGTCTTATACATCTCTATAGATGATTAATATTAGTATTTTTCTTTATCGTTTATATAATTATTAAAAAACAATAGCATTGAAAATGTAACACTAATCGAATCCCACTTGTAAAGGGATTACACCCATATCAAGTATAATAAAATTATTATTATTATTATTACTTTTAAAATACATCTTAATTGCTACCATAATAACTCCAACGATGAGCGCCTTAATTAAACCAAAACACTTCTTACTCCATAGGATTTATCCGAAAAATTAAAAAAAATTAAAAAAAAAATTATTGAGTGTTTGAGAAAGTTTACTAAATGTTTGTAAACGTTCACTGAATGTAACTAAAAAGTTAACTGTCACTTTAGTAGTCCTTGGGTAGTCCTTTAGTCTCACTTGGGATCAGGTTGCGGCACAACTCTGCCTGACCGTAGCGTAATTCCTTCAGCTACGGAGAGTGGATTGCTTGGCGTTCTGGCGTCGGAGGCACTATAACATCGTCAGCAGATAAGGTCTCAATCGGGCGATATGGATAACTTCGGGATAAGGGCGGCTGATGGTACATCCAGGAGAAAGAATGACTTCGAAGGTGACCAGTGATGTCTGGCGGATCACTCGAAATGGTCCATACCATTAGTGGAGTACCATCTCGGCCAAGCCGACTCGACGGGTAGGGATATGTACTCATTCGAGATCAGCAGGACGAAAAGCTAGTGGTGTGTGATCGGAATCGTACTGGCGCTTGTTCGTCTGTTGTGTGTCTCTAATGTTAATCGGGGCTACTTGATGCACTTCGTCTAATGATGCTTTGAGGAGGGCAGAATACTCTTGTTGTGGCTCGAGTTTTACTGGCAGCATGGTGTCAATCATTGTGCGGAGGTTTCTTACATGTAGGAGATAGAACGGAGTGTAACCCGTGCTCTGCTGTACTGATGATCTGTAGGCGAATGTTACGAAAGGTAATATGGAGTCCCAATTGCTTTGGTCAACATCAATATACATTGATATCATATCTGCAAGAGTTCTATTGAGTTTTTCGCGTAGACTATTGGTTTGTGGATGACAGCTGGAAGTTTCGTGATGGATTGTTGGGCACAATTGGAGTGTTTCGGAGAGCGTTGCGGACATGAACTGTGATCCTTGGTCTGATAAAAGAATCTGCGACGCTCCATGCTTCAACATATTATCCTCTATGAAACATTTTGCTACTTCCGAGGAGTTGGCGTTCGACAGGGCTTTAGTGACTGCAAATTTCGTGAAATGATCTATTGCAATTCCTATCTATCGGCTGCCGGCGGTTGAATTGAGGAAGCAGACTAGTAAATCGATACCTACACGGTTGAATGGTGTTTCAGCGACAGGTAAGGGCTGGAGGTTGTCGGGTGGAAATTGAGATGGACTCTTTCTAGCTTGGCAGGTAAGACATCGAGTGACAAAACGACTTACGGCTTTGCTTTGTCCCGGCCAAAATATTTTTGATGGACTCGAGCAATCCTCTTCGCATTACCGAGGTGAGTGGCAGTTTGATTGGAGTGACTACTCGTGCTTATTTTTCTATATCACATTGAATTTGGTTAAGAAATATTGTAACGTTTGGGCAATTATAGTTCTAATTATCATTTTCAAAATAAATAGATGGATCGGAAATAAATAATCTTGAGATTTAAAAAAAAGGTTGAATGTATTATCGATGTCGATGGGGGAAGGGGAAGGAAACATAAGTAAAAAAAAAAACAATATAAAGTGAGTTGTAGTCGCCATGGCCTAATAATAATAATAGGCTAAGTTAAAAGTTTTGAGCGTTTTTGGCTAGATGGCTTTAGTGAGCCATAACTCACGATGTATTCGTCCCATCTGGTCATTCTACACTGCGCCGTAAATGAGACATAACGCTTTAAAAAAAGTTCTTTGAAAGTTTTGTGTTTGGTGAAGCCAGTTGTGTGTTACAGCGTTCCAAAATGGAGGTAAAAAAGAGAAAATTCGATACATTCTTCAGTACCACTATGACCAAGGGGAAAAAGCGGAGCATGCGGCCAAAAAAATGTGTGCTGTTTATGGGCCCAATACAGTATCGAATGCAACAGCAAAGCGGTGGTTCCAACTATTCCGATCTGGTAATATGGACGTCGAAGATAAGGCACGTTCTGGTAGGCATATCGTCGAAAATGTCAATAAAATCATGGAAACCGTCGAGTCGGACCGGCATGCGAGCACTTATTCCATTGCCCAGGAACTGAAGATGAGCCAGAAAAACGTTTGGAACCATTTGCATAAGGCTGGTCTCACGAAGAAGCTCGATGTGTGGGTGCCTCACGAATTGACGCAAAAGAATCTTTTGGACCGAATTGATGCTTGCGATTCTTTGTTAAAGCGTAACGAAATCGATCCATTTTTGAAACGGATGGTGACTGGCGATGAAAAATGGGTCACATACGAGAAAATGAGGCGAAAACGATCGTGGTCAAAGCGCGTTGAGCCGGCCCAAACGATCGCAAACCCGGATTAACATCCAAGAAGGTTTTACTGTGTTTGGTGGGATTGGAAGGGAATCATCCACTATGAGCTGCTCCCATCGGGCCAATCACTCAATTCGGACCTATACTGTCAACAAACAACCAGATTGAAGCAGGCGATCGACGAGAAGTGGCCAGAATTGGCCAATAGGAAGGGTGTTGTGTTCCATCAAGACAATGCCAGGCCGCACACAACTTTCACGACGCGCCAGAAACGACGCGTCGAGAGCTTGGATGGGAGGTTATATCGCATCCGCCGTATAGCCTAGACTTGTCTGCAAGCGAATACCACCATTTCAAGCATTTGAAAAATTTTCTTCATGGTACAAAACTGGCCTCAAAAGAGTCTTGTGAAAATGAGCTGGTCAAGTTTTTTTAACCAATTGGGACGATCACTTTTTCAATCGTGGAATTATGAAATTGCCGTGCTAATGGCAAACAGCTATCGAACAAAATGGCGCATATTTGACCTGAATCCGATAATCCTAACTTTGTTAATTTCATCGTCGAAATACAGAGAAAAACGCTCAGAACTTTTTACTTATCTATTATTATCTTCAATATTTAGATTTAATAATAAATGTGGGAACATTTACTAAATTGAGATCAGTCTTTTGATTTAATTTATTAAAAAACACTGAATAACAATTAATTGCATAAAAAATATAAATCATAATACTGGAAAATAAATAGGTTCTTTTTATATAATTTTAAACTAGTATAAACTTATACTATTTTGTAAACTGAGTTAAAATTATGTTAATTAAAATTCAGAAATAAAACAATTCTGCTCAAAAATAATTTCTTCGTATTTTTTTAAAGAGATATTTTAAAAAAATTCATAAATAAAAAAAATTATAATGATAATTTTCAGTTTTACATATTTAATATTTTTACTTTTATTTTTTTTTTTTTTCTAAAAGAAACACGTGGTTATTCGTTCTACAAACTAATATTAGAACATAATCCTATTTATATTTTTAATTGTGTTTATATGTTATTGGTGATCAACTCGATTTTTAGATTATTATAAAACGTCTTAAATGTTAAGTAAATGTTTATGTCAAGTTAGCACAAATTATAATTAGAAAGATCAATAATAACAATAACAAAGAATAACAATAACCAGTGAATAAACACAACGTAAAATTAACTCACCGGCTCAAATTATTTGGACTGCATTTTTCATTTCATCAAAACTTGAAAATATACTCTCCATTATGAACTTCAGGATCGCGATGTCAATAAAGAAATTATTTATCAAAAGATAAAGAAATCTTAGATAAATAAACAAAGCTTCCAAACAACAGGGGGGTTGGAATCGAAGTGGTCGCATGAGTACTGATGCCTTCAGGTTCTACATCACGTCAACTGGACAAAGCTGATTGCCCCATCTGTTTGTTTCATTGCAATAGTGTTTCTGAACAGTAAGGTCATTGACAGCAGGCAAGAGGGTAGGTGGGCATCGAGAAAGTTTGCCATCTTCTCCTTTCTATTTCTTATTTTGGGCTGCGACAAAATTCTAGAGCATGGTAAGATATCTCAGGGCCGTCACAGAATATGCCACACGGGTATTAACACAACTTCTTCGAATGGTAAATGATAAAAGTAGAAGTGAATCCATGTGTTTTCCATGGCACAAATAAGACATTTCTGGGAGATAACTATTTCATTCAGATAAAAATGTATTCCTCGCACGCTTCACATTATGTTCCACGACCACATTAAATCAACTTCCTTTCTTGCAAGAGCAATTGGTGATTGTGGCTGATATTGTATGCAAGGAAATGCAGTATCAGTAGAAACTTCTGCAACTATTCCGTGCGGTATGTCTAACTGCCATCACACAGCATGTGCATTATTGGCGCCAGAAACATGAGTCAATGACTGTTGATCCGGTTTTTGTCAGTCAATATTATATATTGTGACGGTTTTTGTCAATATCTTCAACGACTTCTTCAGTGAAAGCTTTTACCGCTGCCAGATTGAACTCTTAACGAATTGACATTTGTTCATCACAGATATTGAGAGATTAGTCCGCGGCGTAAGTTCCTACAAACGCAAAATTCACGAACAGCAGCCACAGCATTACGATGGTTTTCATAAAGAAGCCTCACAATAAAAACACGTTACAGTAAAGTTATAGTCATCATAGCTGAAAGGAATGACATTAACTAGTTGTAATGATTTTAATATCAAGAACTCTACTGCTATGAGGGAGTTTATGCAGATGAGATGGCGTTTTAGTTGACGGGGCATTAAATGGCATCAAAAGTACCGATGTTTTTACTAAGTTTCATTCCTAATGTTGATAAATAAAAAAGTTAAAGTATAAAATGTCATTTTTGGTTGGACTTAGTTATTTATCGTTTTTTGTTTCGTGATTTTGCTGTAAAGTGTCACCAAGGCGAACTTTTTTAAACTTTTTTTTTGCATCATTGTTTTTGCATCCTATGATTTATCTATATACAAAATTTGCTGTCAATCCGCTTATTGGTTATAGCGACAGAGTGTTTTGAATAGACTAAAATGTATTACGATCACAGTGTATTTGCTTGCATGTTAAATTCAGAAGTTCTTGAACCGTAATTTTCTTTCTATAATTAAAAGCATTAAAAATATATACAGTACAACCTGTAGTTATAGATGATGTTTTTCATTGTATTCTTCATTATATTCTCCATCTTCAGTTTACAATAATATTTAGATCAGCTACAAATTCATTACTGATCTTCTTCAGATACAGTTTGTAGGGATAATTTCCTTCTACTAAATTCGTAAAGATTTAAAGCAAACAATATACGGCATAACAATCAATACTCAATAATATCTTCGTATTCGAGTAAAAGATATCATCTCAAAATAATGTAAACTAACAATTTATGCAATAAACAATTTTGTGAATTAAACAGATTGTATTACATTTAATTAAAAGAATTTCTCTGTTATTCATATCGTTTTGAAACTGTTTATAATGAAAGCTTTCATAATAAAAAGTTCTTGATCATTTCTTACTTAATATAATATATAATTAACCGGATCAGGATTATGATTATTCTTTGAGCAATGATCCGTCCGATTAGATATGTTGTTTTGTCGATTTCTACATGGCAATATATGTTTTCGAACACATTATTTTCAAGTTCGTCATGTAAGGGAAAGTTGCCATCAATGAACCACCTAACGACTTCTGGCTATATCTGATACAAATAATATTTTAAAATTCCATATATATGCTTAAAACATAATTTTACTGATAAGGAATGACAATATAAAGTTATTGAGACTATACGATTTTTATCTTTCTTTAAAAATTAACTCATGTAAAATTCATCTGTTGGTTCCATGAAGGCGACAGGGTCCATGAATGAACCACCATGTTCCCATGAATGAACCATCAGATAAAATAATCAAAAAAATCTTAAAAGTATGTTTCCAAATCATGTTAATAATTAATATTATAAAAATAAAGACATGCATGGCATTAATCAATACAGAACGTACTTTTCATCCAAATTTTACTGTTAATTTGAAACTGTAAAATGAAACAAATGTAGTCATTGGTATTTGAATACTTTAATGTTAGATTTCAAAAAATAAAAGTTACAAAAAAAAGGTGTAAACAAACTTGAAATCAAAAGAGAATAACAAAGAAAAGTGAGTGTTATGACGTGGCACATTATTTGTCTAATTCTAAGCCTGAGACTATTCTTATTATAGCTTAAAAATAGTTTTTTTATGATATAAATGCCACACAGAAATATTTCTTTTGTCCCCGTTTAACATCTGCACAGTTTTCGTGGACCCATTTCTTGCAGGACATGCACCGAATCATGTTTTCCTCAACGGTTTCTTCACATGAGTCTTGATTTTGATGGCTAACTGCAGGGTTCTTCATTATCTTATTCTTTTTTGATTCTCTCCCTCCGTCTTCTTCTCCTGTAGAGAATACCTGTCCCTTTTTTGAGGTTGTTTTTCTTAGTCTTAGGCCGAAGAACAGCTTCTTCAAGAGCTCTCTTGTAAGGTTTTGCAAAACCTGTTTCTGGTTTTGCAAAACATGGGCTACTGCCCGAGGTAGAGGAGAGATTTCTCCAATTGGGTGAGTGAGAGTAGACACTGTGTTCTGTCTGTTTGGTTTACCATCGTGTCAATCCACTTTACTGCTGCTGGTTGTGCTAGTAGGCCAACTAGCGCCAGGAATTGCATCAATTTCAGTAGCGAAAGTCACTGAGCGCGCAAAATGATGATCTTGAAAAACATCACGGTTCACAGGCCACACTCCTGTTGTACGAAATGCACTCATGGCTGTGGCTAAAGAAGCTGCTTTAGCATAAGCCTTGCCAAAAATCGTGGCGATTTATTTTACTTTTAACCCCATTTTACTAGGATGCTCTCGTAAGTACTTCTCAAGTTTCTTCAGTCATCTTGCTGCTGAGAGGCTGCAAAAATGCGGCATCGAGAGGTGAAGACGGTGATTAGTGTAACTCGGCAGGACCAGCATCACAACACCGTTTCCTCTTGCGATGTCTAAGGCTTCAATGTTCTTAATGTGTGTTGAATGACCATCCAATAACAGCAAAATACGGTTTTCCTTGGATGGCTTGACGGTATTGATAAAATGTTTCATCCAGTAAACAAAGATAGCTTTAATAATGTAGCTGCTGTCTGGGTTGAATGCAAAGATAGAACCTGGCGGTGCTCCCTCCTTGAACAGGCCCGTGCACGTTTAAATATTAACAATGGGGGAACATAAAATCCCGCTGCACTGACAACATACTATTGTTACATTTGTCCTGCGTTCTCCGGTTGTAAGACAACCAACTTGAGCCTTTCCCTTTTTTGACAATATTTTTCTCGGTCTTTTCTGAACAATTGAAAGCCCCGTTTCATCGACGTTATATATTCTTGTAGCATCCATTATTTTCTCGTCGACAATATTTTCCAGGAGACCAAAAAAATCCATAACCATCTTTGTTAAAGCCTTTTGACCTCGCTATTGATGTAGGCTCAGGTTGTCTAAGGCTTAGTTCTGGATGTCTTTTCATAAAGTTATAGTATCCCTTTTTCCCCGCTATTTGTTTTTCTTTGTTGAACCTTGTGGGAATATAATTTTTTTCCGCAACTTGGAACGTTAACCGTCTTACATCAGTTATCGTCAACCCGAAGAAACACTCTTCCAATTTGAGAATATGATTTACGAGCTCGGTTTCTACTTCCTCAGGCAAATCTCCTAAGCTCTCAATCACTTGCTTTCAACAGCGAAGTGATTCTTTCCTTCAAGGTGTCGTTTAAGGGTTGCTTTCGGTACTGAGTACTCACGGGCAGCAGCGTTCAAACCCATATCACCGTTACGATATGCTGCTATGGCTCTTTCCATATCACTTGGGTTCCATGAGCCATATTTCACACCTTTAGGCATCTTGTAAAATCTAAAATAAAACAGTTATAGTTAATTCGTTTACCTCTGTTTGAAAATCATAGTATTTACTTAGAAGGGCTTAAATAGTTACGAACAACCGTCAGTGTTTTATAACTCAGTTAGTATTGAATGTTAACATTAACAATTGAAATTACAGTCGAACCTGTACAACTGTAATTACCCGAAAGTGTAATATATCAAAACATTTTTGTATTCCCGAACATCTCCTATACGTTTTTAAGTTATTATTTCTTTAATACTCGAAATTATCTATAATTCATTTTCATAAATAGTTTTTTTCGACTGTGCACTAATCGGTTTCTATGAATGCACCGTTTTAAAATTATGATACATTCATAGGAACTCCAGCCAGTCCATTCATGGCAACTTCGCCATTTTTTATTCAAAGCTCAATCACGCTCACGAGGTTATACAAAACTAATGAACACAAAACTAATAACGAAATTGAGAGAACACTCTTTTCAGAGATGTGTATCATTTGAACACATAACTTTATTAAGCCAGTGTATTGTCTATTCAAATTCCTTTGAAATTACAACAACAAATCAAAAAATACCTGAGAATCTTGTTCAGCGTGGATTCTTGCTGTCGCAACCAAACACAACACAGCACTGCCGTGTAAGAGGAGGATGTCTTGAAATGAGTATGGGCATGCGCAGGCCATACGAATGATAATATTGTACCGGTTCATCGAAAACAACGGTTCATTGATGGCAACCTTCCCCTATTTCTAAAATACACTTCCCACAGTATCAATATTTTATACTATCTCTATAGTATATAAATTCTAATGTTCTGTTTTCTTTTCTTTTTTTCTTAATGTAGACATAATTTTGTTTTCCTTAATTTGTATCATTGTGACATTATTTCCTTCATACATTTTTCTAATGTTTACTCCATTCCGAGTTTCAAATGTATGAAAAAAAAAGTAGTCCAAATTAATGAGTATTCAGTGAGCTATTTAAAAATAATTTGAATAATATGATAAAGAACGTTTTATTACGAAAGCTTTCATTACAACCAGTTTCAAAATAATATGAACAGGAATTCTCTTAAGTAAATGTAATACAATGTGTTGAATTCACAAATTGCTTCTTGCATAAATTTTGAGATGATATCAAAATTATTTACATTATTTTGAGATGATATCTTTACTGCTTGGAATACGAAGATATTATTGAATATTGATTGTTAGGTCGTATATTGTTTGCTTTAAATCTTTACGAATTTAGTAGAAGGGAATTATCAATACAATTTGTATCTGAAGAAGATCAGTAATGAATTGTAGCTGAAATATTGTTACAAAAAGAAGTTGGAGAATATCATTAAGAATGAAATGAAAAATATTAAAAATCAAAAATTTTCTGAAATAGCCATCTTAAGGAAAAATCCCGAAACTGCTGAACACGATATAGACAAGGAAATTATAAAAGTGAAAAAAAAGGAAAAATAAAATAAAGTAAGGTATTAAAAATTGTTTTATCCATTAGTTATTTTTTTCACTCAGTATTCGTAGAATTCAATAAAGGAATTTTAAATGAAATAGCCCTAAAACCATTCAATCCATTCTAGTGATTTTACTATTAACTTGCCTTTAACGGCAAATTTTTGATTTTTTGCAACAGACTTCTCATAACGAAAATTTCGTAATAAACCTTCGATGTAAGATGTGTAGGATGATGATTTAGTTATGGGGTCAGTAAGAGTTGGCATGTATTGGCTTCTTTATGTATACACTCTTAACAAAACTACAAATGATGTAATTTAGAATATTCTAAGCGGAAAAAACTAAAATATGAAGTTAATGGCGTCCACATGATGTCTCACAGCAAAAGCATGTTGTTCTGCATTAATAATAATTTCTGAGTTTATGTACAATATCGAAAGGATTAAAAAAATTAATCAAATAACCATGGTGTTAAAGAAAAGTTTCACATCAGTAAATCAAAAAGGTGAAAAAATATACAATATATGCTGTGGTATGAATCGATCATATTTCAAGATCCCATAACTATATCAAGACCGTAACACATCAATATTCAAAAAAAAAATAAAATGATAAACTTTTTTATATGAAAACTTCTCACAATTGAAAGCAATTACACTTTTCGTCTCAAAATTTTCAGTATCACTTAAATACATATCATACTCACTTATGTTTTCTTTCTCAAATACAATATTTATAGACTCTAACTCAAAAAGTAAGCGATATGTAAATATTTCTTCAAAAAGACCTTTCAGATTTTTCGAGTTATTGGTCACCATCGAGAAACCATGAAAATCATAGATTTTTGATACAAATATAAATAAAAACTTTCGAGAAAATCTGAGTCATTATGAAAGCAATGATTCAAAATAGTAATAGAGAAAATAAAAGCTTTTAATGAGAATTAGAAAAAGATTATTACTGGTTGAAAAGGCCGACCTCCCTCCATTAGAGGTGAATAGTCTGACCAAACTTCCCTGCAGTAGACCCAACTTTCCCTGTTCCAGCGAAATTCACGAACATCCAGCGACGCCACAGCATAACCGTATTCCATTAAAAAAGCTTCAGAATTAAAACACGTTACAGTAAAGTGATAGCCATCATAGCTGATAAGAATGACATTCACTAGTTATAATCCTTTTTATATCAAGAACTCTCCTGCTATGCGGATTTTTATACAGATGAGATTGCGTTTTAATTGATATGGCGTTAAATGGCACCAAAGGTGCCGCTGATAAGATATAAGTAAAGAAATAGTCAAGCAAGGAAGATCGATAGCGACAGCGGCAACCAGCAGCATAGGAGTTTTCTCCTGAAGAAGTAAAGTGCACATCACTGGCACTCCGCCAGTTCGGAGCCAAGTCCTATCGAAGAAAAGAGAACGTTCGACGGCAGTGATCCAACGGCCTCCGAAAGAAGAAGGCAATTCGTCGATAGACAGTGAGTCTAAACTGCCGACTCCAAAATGAGGAGGAAAAGAAGGTACTCGACAGAAGCCAAAGAAGATAGAAGTTCGTAGGAAGCCTTTAACAAGCGGTTCTTTTACACCAAGAGGAAGAAGGGTGAAAGGCAAAGCAACTAGCCCACCTGACAACTGATGTCCCTGATACGATACACTTCAGAAAGGCAGCAGCCCACCTGACGACAGTGGTTCCAGATACGGCACGAGCCCAGAAAGGCGACCAGTCGACTAAACTCACGAGATACAGATCCAGAACGATAATCCAGGAGGTTTGAGCGCATCTAGAGAACGATCAGGACATCAGACAACTAGGTAGGAAGGTGACTGCGTAGCTTAAAAAAACAAAGGGATCAGCAGAAAGAGCCAAAACAGACGCTAGAAGACGGTTCGAGGAGAAGTAACCTCAACGTTTCATCTACAAGCTCCCGTTCCAAAGTCTGGGTTTAAAGAAAATATATCGTCTAGACAATTCCTTATTCTTTGGTTATTATTCACTTGATTTCCAAGGATCTTCATTAATACCGCAACTGTAAATGTATCTAATCGCTGTATGGGGTACCCAAATTAAAGTCAACTCAGTGGTAAAACTGAATATATAATTTGCTAAATTAAACGAAATTAAAGTGAAGTAGGTTTTTAATTATAGGCCTATCATTATATTTCAGTTTATAATATATAAAATACAGGAAACAAAGTTCTTTACTAAACTAAGCTTCATGATTTTTATAACCACAACACATCATGAAAAATTTTAAAATAATTTAATTCAATTTAAACAAACAAAGATATGCTATACTTACAATGTTTACAATTATTGAAAAATTTTTCAAGATGTGCTATGGTTTCAGCATTTACAATTATTGAAAAATTTCACGATTTTTCCAGTGGTTTTTGAATTTTTCAAATAAAAATGGGCTTATTTCCACTCATTTTTATTTATTACTATGTATAATACAAGCTTCAATTATATATCTTGTTGTTGTGTCAAATATGTTGTATATAATACAGTTACCAATGGATCTGATTTTGTTCATGTGCCATACAATGGTTTGCCCAATCAGATATTTCAGGATGTCTAATTTTAAAAGCGCTGATATGGTCTTGAACTCGTTCACCTACAGTACGTTCAGTGTTATCTAAATATATTCCGCCACAAGGACGACATTTTAACGTATAAATAACAGCCATCACTGTCGTTATATTGTTTGTTTGGTGGGAACTATATATTAAAGATTTTAAATTGCTATTTGCTACTCTTACCACAGAAATATTATTTGATACACTGATTCCCGAATTTCTCTAGACATATTAACACTATAAAGGGTAGAAATTAAATTTTTAAATTTCTTACTAAGTTTAGATTTAACTTTATTCTTTAGCACTTAAAGACTTTTTCAAGGTCTATATATATAAAATAAAAACAAAAAAGAGAAAAGAGAACTCCTCTTCTCCAAATATACAATAATTAAAACATATTATACTACAAGATGACATCAAACAAATAATCTAACCTTTTAACAATAATATCATATAAAATAATTAAAACAATCCAAAACATTCTAAACAATTACAACAATTAAAACAATAAATTTCAAATGATAAGATTATAATAATTTTAAAATTTTGGTAACTTTTTTGTTTTGTTTTTTTAGAAATTTTCTGAAAATGCCTAAGGGTATATCACTAACTTTAAGTGATCTATCTTATTCATACATCTGCAACAATTTATTATGCAAGATTCCAACAATTAATCTCATATATTCTTCCTGATTCTCATAAATAATATGTACAATCGGATCCGGATTACGACCAAATTTGAAGCAATGGTCCTCCCATTCTGAAATGTTCTTGTTTTTACATCTAAATGCCTTTACATGTTCCTGTATTCTTTCCCTGAGTGTTCTGCCTGTACTTCTTATTTTTTGTTGTTGTTCTTAGGTTCCATCAAGTCGTCTACGACTTCTGGTGACCTCATGCACTAAGGCTCTCCAAACAGATCTATCATTTGCTGCATATCGTAGTTGTTGCAAAGAATTCCCGGTAGCTTCCTTTATATCTTCCAACCATCTTCTTCGTTGTCTTCCTCTTCTTCTCTTCCCCTCTACCTTCCCAAGCATGATTATCTTTTCAATGGAATTATCCGCTCTCATAATGTGGCCAAAATAAGATAGTTTTTGCCTTAAAATCAATGCTTCCAACGAATAGATTGGTTGAATCTGATCTAAAACCCATTTGTTAGTCTTCCTTGCAGTCCATGGTACTCTCAGAAGTCTTCTCCAGCACCAGAGTTCAAAGGAATCGATTTTCTTTCTTTCCCTCTTTCGCATTGTCCAACTCTCACAACCGTACATCATCACGGGAAAAACCATTGCTTTCACAATCCTAATCTTGGTAGATTTAGAGATGTCTCTGTCTTTCATTATTTTCTCCAGGTTCGACATTGCTCGCCGGCCCAACAAGATTCTTTTCCCTATGTCTTCTGTGCATCCTCCATCCTCATCCAGTCTTGATCCCAGAAAATCAAAGTGTGAGACTTTCTCTATCACTTCATCTCCGATTTTTAGCACTCCTATTTTTCCTGTTGTCATGATCTTCGTTTTCTTAATGTTCAATCTAAGTCCAAATTTTAAGCTTTCATCTTTTACAATGCCTAGAAGAAATTCTATGTCTTTTTCATTTTCTGCCAACAGGGTGGTATCATCTGCATATCTTAAGTTGTTAATCTTAATTCCTCCAATCTTCACACCAGCCCTTGATTCCTCTAGTCCCGCTCTTCTCATAATGTGTTCGCTGTACAGGTTGAACAAGTATAGTGAGAGGATGCATCCCTGTCTCACTCCCTTTCTAATGTTAAACCACTCTGTATCACCAGACTCAGTCCTTACTGTAGCCTCTTGCTCTCTATACAGTTCTCTTAATAGTCGTATCAGATGCTCTGGAATCCCCATAGATCTCAATCCAATCCATAGTCTTTCATGGTCAACACAATCGAACGCTTTGCTGTAATCAATAAAGCATAGATAAATATCCTTTTGAAATTCCCTTGATTTCTCCATAATCCATCGCATGTTTGCAATCTGATCCCTCATGCCTCTTCCCTTTCTAAAACCTGCCTGTTCTCTTGGCATTTCTCTCTCCATGTAATATTCAAGTCTTTTTTGTAGTATTTTAAGCATGACTTTACTGGCATGCGGGATCAATGCAATTGTGCGGTTGTTGAAACACTCTCTAGCATCTCCTTTTTTTGGTATTGGAATGTATACCGATCTTTTCCAATCTTTAGGCCATAAGATCTTCTTCCATACTTGTCGACAGACTTCTCCTAGTACTCTAGTAGCTTCTTCTCCCGCCTCCCTGATCAGTTCTAATGGTATTCCATCAGTACCCGGTGCTTTCCCTTTTTGTAGTTCTTTTATTGCCCATCTTACCTCAGAGTCCATTATCATTGGTTCTTCGCTAAACTCTTTTTCAATAAATATTTCTTTTTGATTTGAATCCCTTTTGTATAGGTCTTCAGTATATTCCATCCATCTCTTCTTGATCTCAATGCCCTCTGTAAGATCTTTTCCTGTTTTGCTTTTCACTATTCCTAATCTAGGCATGAATTTCCCAGTAATATCTCTAATCTTTTTAAAAAGATCTCTTGTCCTCCCTTTACAGTTATCATCTTCTATTCTCTGACATTCCAGATTGAAATAGAGTTCCTTATCTTTTCTTGCTTGTCTTTGAAATTCCGCATTTAATTGTCTAACTCCTTGCAAATTGCCCTTGGATTTTTCCTCTCGTCTTTTCTCAGCTATTTTAATTGCTTTATCAGAGAGCCATTTTGTCTTCCTTTTCTTTTTACTTTTTGGTATTAAATTATCGGCTTCCTCAGTAATGATATCTCTCATTTCGCACCATAAATCATCCGGACTTCTCTCATCAGTAATTAAAACTTTGAATCGTTCTTCAACTTTCAATGTGAAAGTTTTTGGGATTTTTTCCGGATCATATCTCCAGATCATATTGCACTATATCTGCGGATCTTTTTAAGTTTAATTCGGATTCTTGCCGTTAATAATTCATGATCACTTCCGCAGTCTGCTCCTGGTAGTGTTTTTGCTGAAAGGACTGCACTTTTCCACCATCTTTTACACATGATATAGTCTATTTGATTACGATTAAGACCATTGGGCGTTGTCCATGTATAGAGTCTTCTTTTATGTTGTTTAAACCAAGTGTTTGCAATCCACAGTGAATTGTCTTCGCAAAATTGTATTAGTCTTGCTCCTGCATCATTACGACTTCCTAAACCAAATCTTCCTGTTATAACATCTGTTTCCATCTCTCCAACTACTGAATTCCAGTCGCCCAAAATAAATAAAACATCTCTTTTTGGGGTATCATCTATTACTTTCTGCAGACTATCATAAAATTCCTCAACATCCTCCTCTTCAGCAGCTGATGTAGGTGCATAAATTTGTATTAGTGTGAAAGTAAGTGGTTTTCCTTGTATTCTTAGACATATTATTCTATCATTAACTGGATTGTATCCAATAACGCAATTGGCTATGTTCTCCTGAATGATTATTGCTACTCCGTGTCTTCTTATTTTATCATTGCCAGAGTAGAAAACCTTGTAATCATCTGATTGAAAGTGCCCCTTTCCGATCCACTTGAGCTCACTTATTCCCAAAATTTCCAATTTGGTTCTTTCCATTTCACTTTTCACAATATCCAGTTTTCCCTGATTCATGCTTCTTACATTCCACGTTCCAATGTTGTGTTTTTCTGTAAAACAGGCAACTGATTCTTTCATCCTGTTTGCATCGGTGGCTGAACTCCCTTCCGGCTTTGATCCAGCAACGTCATTTTTGTATCCAGATCTACTCAAAAACGGTTGTCGCTCCTTCGCTGTAGTTAGTAGTGTGCTTTCAGACCAGGGGGTCTCATCTTCCAGCACCATAGCTTGATAATCTAATGGTAACTTGTACATGAGGTTTTCTTTGCTTTCCTCACATGCAGTAACTCCATCTAACTCGGAGTTGTGTGTGCCACCGTTGGACTTGTTAGTCTCTTCCGCCGCCACACTTGGATTGATGACCTGCATATTCACCACTCAGCTCAAGAGACATTTGAGCCCCCCGTCTCTCGTTAGCACCTGACTTAGAGTCCCACTGGGGATAGAACCCAATCTTCGTCCAAGTTACTCAGGCCCAGGACCCACCGCGTGGAGGTGAGAGTGGAGTTGAGAAGGAGAGGCTATGTGTCCCGGTTGGGATCATATATTGCGCGTCACTTCCCCATTGGATCCCGTACTTCTTATATAATCCCCAACATCATCTCCTTTACAATTTCTGAATCTCAAAAGTTATATCACTCCCATTCTATTCAAAACCTCTTCCTCTAATCTTTCTTTTTTGAATAACCTATTATACTAATATACTAATTTAACTAATTTAATATAGAATATACGAATTTCACTTCATTATTCTTACATACTTCTTTTACACATTCATTAATTTTCATCTCAATATGTAGTCTTATATACTTGTAATTTTTACTTTCTTCCTTTTATATTTATGAAAATTAATAATCCCTTGCTTTTTTTAATTTTTGAATCTCCATTTTAACTTTCATGTATAGCTTTATAGTATCATCTTTATTGATCTCAGAAAGATCATCAGAACTCAACATTTTCTAATACTTTCTGATTATAAGTTTCTTTATCTACAACCACGAATTTGATCCCTTTATCTGATATATCTATTTTAATATCTTTATGCTTTAACAATTTATTTATACTTTTTACATCCCTGTCTGAAATGTTCGGTCTCAAGTTACCACTGTCTTCAAGGTACAAAATTTTTTCAATCAAAGTTTCTTATCTTCCGTATAATCGGTAATCCTTCTTAAAGTATTAAAACTTACTGCCTTCTTCGTAGAAATTCTATGATTCGACGAAAAGGTCAATACATGGTTACTTTGTTATACCTTCAAATGTCAATCCTGTAGTTTCATTCTTTATCATAATATCTAGAAAAGCTATTTTTATTTCATTTTCTTTCTCAAATTTGAACTTAGTGTCAGGGTGAAACTCATTAATGTACTTTATAAATCTGGAGAACTGTCTCTCCGATCTTTCTGAAATAATGAATATGTTATCTATAAACGTTACATAATAAAATTTAGTCTCTTTCCATTTCAAAATATAATTAGCTTCAATCCAATTTAAAAAAATGTTGCAAATTGTCCCTGATACAGGGCTACCCATGGGAAACTCTTTCTTCTGCTCTTACATCTTTTCTCCTTATTTAAAATATCTATTCTTGCAAATCATATTCAATAATTTCAAAAAAATGCACTTTATTCATCTTGAACTTAACTTTAATCTCGCTAGTATATTTTGATTTTACCATCTCTAATGCTTTGTACACCGGTATATTGGTGTACATTGCTTCAATATCCATTGTGTACATGTTTCACTTTAATCTTGTTATTCATTCTATATTCCTTTATTCTATTTATCAAATCTTGAGTGTTTATGGATTATCCAATCTTACGTCTTTTAAAATAGAATTCAGCAACTTCCCTAAGCTCTGGAGAGGTGATCGTAAGAATTAATTACTGGACGAATTGGGAAATTTTCTTTGTGAATCTTTATCTTCGGTTCAAACTAGGAACATTAGTCATGCTTCTAATGAACTCTTTATATTTATGAAAATTAATAATCCCTTGCGTTTTTAATTCTAGAATCTCCAACTTAACTTTCATGTATAGCTTAATAGTATTATCTTCATTGATCTCAGAAAAATCATCAGAACTCAACATTTTCTAATACTTTCTGATTATAAGTTTGTTTATCTACAACCACGAATTTGATCCCTTTATCTGATTTATCTATTTTAATATCTTTATCCTTTAACAGTTTATTTACACTTTTTACATCCCTGTCTGAAATGTTCGGTCTAAAGTTACTACTGTGTTCAAGATTATTGAAAACGTAAAACATGGTTTTTCTTTCTTATCCTCTAATAAACAAATCTACTTTTCAATTTCTGATACTACTTTGTATTATTATTAAATGATATTAAAGTTAAAAGGTTAGATTATTTGTCTTATGTCATCTTACAGTAGATGCTTTAATTATTGTATATTTGGAGATGAAAAGGAGTTCCGATTTCTCTTTTTTCTTTTCACTTTATGTACATAGACCTTGAAACAGTCTTTAAGTGATAAAGAATAAAGTTAAACCTAAAGTTATTAGGAATTTAAAAGTTTTTATTTTGCCTGAAGAAGCAGAAACAGCAGCTTTCTGCAAAATACAGCGATATTTAGTGAATAATAGCGATATTTTGTGTTTCCTGTATTTTCTATATTTCAGTTTGGTTTTACATTTAATTAAACAAGTTATCTAAATTTACATAAGTATCAAAACAAATTAATTTTACTATTCTTTTTCCTATTGATCCACTTCAACATGTGAAACAAAAATGCTATTTTCTATATATTGTTTTTAATTCACTAATTAACAAAAAAATTTGCTCGACCTAATAATTAACTTAAATCAAGCAATATAGAGAGAAAAAAGCAGGAAACTAAAACAAAAGATTATGATTCTATCTAATGTTTTTTCCAATATTATTATTTATTTGTTTCATTGATTACTTTTTATAATTAAATAACATATTTTTTGTACTTTAGTGCGGGATTTCAGGAAAGAATGGACAAAATGAAACAATAATATCTAATGATGTGAAAGTTTGCAAATATCAACAATCTCCAGAATCAATTTTAACTATTTGGGGAAAGTGCTACATCTATATATTTGGTAAATTCTTTTCTATTATCTCTTCAGTTTAATTTGTTCGGTATAATTTTCGATATTCTCTTCTTTACGTAAATTAGTTTAATATGTGCGCTTTGCTAGAAGCAATAAATTTAATTATTATTTAACATGTCACGTGGAAGTTTTATTGTGCTGGATCCAAAAGAATCAGAAGAAAGATGCAACGAAGATACTGCCATAAGCTAAAACTTGGTGAAATAAGAGAAAATTGCAAAGCCTTGATTCTGACTATAATAAACAAGTTTAATAAAATAGATTAATATACAAAGATAATGATGAGTAAGTTAAAAAGGAATAAAATAGGAGATAATGTGGGATCCGACCTAATAAGATAAATAAAAAAAATTTAATATAATCGACTTAGTCCTCAATAGAAATAAAGCACGATTAATTACAAAAATTACAGTCCTGGAGAAATGAAGTCGGTTGAATTTGATAGAGAGTTCAGATGACTGCTTTCCAGTAGCAGTAGTCTCGCCGATTTGATTTGCAGGAAAATGGAGAGAAACTTACTTACAACATGGTGCTAGTCTTACTGTCACCTGCAGTTTGAAACATAGTTTTGCTCATCTGGCCATATTAGATGCTTTCTTGAAGCACAAACACAGCACAACAAAGTTTTCAAAAATTCTGGAGTTAGCTGAACGCATTCACTTGGTGATTAAAGAAAGTAGGGATAAAATAAGCCCTTCTGCTCATTGTCCGTCAAACTGTCTACTACTAACTGCATAAAACTAGGAGTATCCAGCCTAGACGATACTCATAGCGTCCTGTTAGATAGGAGGCTACATTTTTCGTATTCACAAGTGTGAAGCCGAGACGATCTCGGTGTACATTTCAAATAGATCTAAAGACAAAAGGGAAGGGTGGGTTTCCACAGAAAATAAAAGCCAAAAATAATTTATTAAGATAATTGAAGTAGGAATTAGCCAAACACAAAAGAGGTCAAATAGTAATGAGTGCAAAAACAAAGGATGAGTGAAGTTCCTACGGAAAAAATACATTTGCGCAATAAAGAAAAAGAAAAGTTGACAGAGTAACTGGGAAAAAACAAGTAAAAACGAGAGAAAAAATAGGCTGCAAATAATTAAAGAAGATAAAAAACCAAATTAAAATAATAAATAAGGAAGAGAATAAAAGAAATGAGTTAAAAATAGCGGTAAATAAAAATAATGAAGTAAAAGGGACACGACAAAATTGCCGTGACAAATTATTAAAATGGTATATGCTGAATTATCCATCATGTAGCCGAAGTGAACATGCAACACTGGAAATAGAGAAATCTTTTAAATCGGATCGTAATCAAGCATTATATCAAATTTTAAAGAAGAAATCCAGCTTTGTCGGAGTGGGATTTGGCTGGTCGCTGTTAAAGGATGGGAAAGCATTGGAGAACATTCTGAACCTGTCTGTGTTACTTAAGTTGCACCCTATTAGCAACATATTAAACTTTAGAAACAGATAGACGGACAAGCAGACACACAAAGGAGAAAAATCTTCAATTAGAACGGCAAGATTTCTAATGCGTACTTAATTACAACATTCTACAATGCACTACAATGTACATTAATGCAGTGAGTCCAACGATATTACGAGAAAGCATAAGTTTCTCAATTATTGAATTGAATCTGCAATTCTTTTTATACTAATTAGATACATCCTTCCAATTCTCGTAATCCAGAATAGAATTAAGCAATTATTGTTCACTAATACACATTTATTATTGTTATATAATATTGTGTGTTTGATGATGATAGTAACAAATGCTGAAATTATAATGACAATTATCTACTAAAAATTGTTGTTATTCATTTAAATTTGTTCTAAATCTTATATTATAAAAACATCATTCTGTCCGTCATAAGACTAAGTTTTTTCAATTTGTGACATAACTATAAGAGATAGATTGGTCATCATAGATAAAATGTAGACCTTTTTAAGACAAACAAAATGCTATAAAATTCTTTCGAAAAAATTTTTTGTTTCCAAGATGGCGCCTTTTAAAGGGTGAAATTATGACCTTTTGTCAAGTTAAACGAAAAGTATAAAAGTTGGAAGAGAACATTATTTTGAGAAAGTGTTGGTATTTGAAAGTTCTATGGAACGATATGTAATCATTCACAAACTTTTCTGCGTTTGCAAGATACATGCAAAAATATGGAAAATTTCATATTGGCGCTAATCCGCAATACACTTGAGTTACGTGGAGAAGCCCCCAACGGGCTGGGAAGTCGTACATTCTCCGACGATCTCAATATTAATTTGCTAAATAAATAAAGTTTTTTTTTAATGCTATATATGCAAGGGTTCCAGAGCGAAGCAACGGTACCCGGCTATTATTATTATATACTAGGTCATCTCCCGTGTGCAGATTGTTCGTTATAGATATTTGAAGAAGAGATTTATTTAGATGGACGTTGGTTGATATAGATGTTAAATGAAGATCATAGCTTATATACGATACTCCTGGCGACGAATTGATTGTGACTATTCTTTCGAGTGAAGATAACCAAATTAGATGATGATGAGTTGTGAATCTAGACAAATTTTCCTCTTTGGCGGAGATTTCAGACAAATTTTACCTGTAGTCAAGAATGGCCGAGATTACGACATTATTAACAGTTCTTTGAAAAGATCTCATCCTTTCTCTCGTTGTCCATTTCGATACTAATTGATTATCGATGATAAAACGATGGTTTATATGAGATAATCCAAGAATAATCGATTCCAATGAAAGGGGTTAAAGCAACATTTTGAAGTTTTGAAGACTCTTTTCAAGCCATCTGTTTTTCAAGCATAATAAAATTGGAATAAGTACAACAAAACAAAATAGTTGGAAGCTTAAACAAATTTCAAAAACAAATGAATCAATAGGTTTAGTTGTTTTTACAAAAATATATTAATAAGATACAATTCAATTATTAAAAGTAATAATAAGAAGAAAATAAAATTTAAGATAATCTAACAAAATTCCAAAGAAAGCAGTTAATGCATTATTTTGAAGTTCAATAATGCTCATTTTGAATTTGTCGACTTCCTCGTGACAATAAAAAATGAAAAACCATTTTCCATTGTAACACTAACATGGGGGTACAACAACAACACAACAATTGCGGAGATATAAGTCAAAAAACAACATGAAAAAAGTTGTAATCCCTATGGCCTAATGGATAACACATCCGACTTCGGATGAGAAGGTTGCAGGTTCAATTCCGGTCGCGGAAATTTCATTGTAAAAATTATTTTTATTTTCCATTCGCACAGAAAATTGCGCCGGACAGACATACAGACAGAGAAATAAAAGATTTTAGTAATATAGATTCTTAAAACATATATTATAAAAACGTTATTCTGTCAGCCATTCTGTAAGCAAAATGTCAAATTACAAATTACCAAGATGTCGGAGCAAGGAAATCTTTTGGAAAATGATTCAAGAAGTTTTGTAATAAAACATAATTTGTTTCGCTGCCAAAAATGTGTTTATGTTATCACAAACATATTAAAATTTTAGCTATATATAAACCACTAAACACAAAGAAAGGTAAATTTACTGAAGAAATAGAGATTCTCTTCATAAAAAAATGAAAATAAATTAAACAACTGTCCAACTATACTTTGGACGACGTAAATATAGATCTTTTCAAAATGAATAAATACAATGCAGTACAGAAATATCTAAAACTTACGTGCAATAATAGTCCAGGCAAACTGAACCAAAAAAGGACAAAACGCGGAATAAACCTATGTAGTTCTAAAATTTGCAGGATTGTGTAGGGGTAGGTCCCCTGAACAACGTCCAATAAAGTCCTCTCGATTACAGGCGCCGCGGGGGGTGGGA
>JAFIDM010126054.1:6881-26996 GCA_023159025.1 Thereuonema tuberculata | reverse complement strand
ATGCCGAAAGGTTGTAGTGATGATACTTTTCCTTGGAGCAAAAGTTCTCCAGAACCTTTAGAAAACAAATATTTATATGGTATTTTTTTTTCTATTATATTAAAATGGGAAAGCACTGAGCAATATAGTGGTAAAGATTATGAATAAAGATACAAAATAATCTCATTTTATATTAATGATTTTGATTTCACATTACAATTAAATGGAAAAAAGATGAAATAGCAACTGATACAATCTCCTCTTTAATATTATATTCTCAGAGTTCGATAATTGAAATGCTATCTATGTTTATCTTTGAATTCTCCTGAGGTGGATTTGAAATACAGTATAATGTCAGCAATTGTTAATGGGGAAAAAAAAAACGGAAACGGATCAACAGGGGTGCTGCTGATAATAACAAAAGATCTTTTAAAGAAAAAGAATTTCCATTGTTTTTACCCCTTAAACACATCAATAACTATTAATATGTATGCAAAAGCTATTGTTTGCAGTTAGTTCATGATAAGCTTATAGTGGTAAAAGATTCATGTAATATAAAGATCATTCAAAGGAAAACGAACCAAAGGACAGTAAAATGCCAAATGAGTTTCTTGCTGGATTTTTGAATCTGAACATAGGTGGTGGCTCTGCAATCACATGATGAGACTAGCAGTCTGCTTTTGTTCAGGATGTCATGCTTGTGTATAGTTTAAACAGTCATGATTGATGCTGCAATAAACATTGAACAGCAAGTGATTATCTGGGTTTTTTTTTTAACCACTGAAGGTGTTGGGAGTACAGAAATCCATCATTGCATGAATATTATGTACCAAAACTGCACGTTTTTGTCACATGTTAAAGAATGGAGTAAGTGGTACTGAGAGGGGCCGTCATGATTGACTGATGATTCGAGGCCAGGTCAAACAAACCATGCAATCAACGATTCCTCCATAACGGAAGTTGAAGGTTACATTCGGGAAGATAGAGAGAGTCATGGTGGAAGCACTTGCTGACGAAGTTGGAGTAAGTGTTGGGACAAGGATCGTCTCCAATTCAAGAAGAGTTGTACACAATACAACAAAGATTCTGCGCAAAAAGACATTTGCATGGGTCTTTCCCTGAAACATTTGCTCCGATATCGAAAGGAAGGTCGCATCAACATAATCATTCCAGAAGATGAAACTTGTCTTACTAAGAAGCCCTTTGGTACATTTTCATTTGAATGACTCTTAAACACTTAAGTCTGATTCCATCTTTTCAAAATTCTGAATAAGATTCGAAATAAATTGTTAAGAAATTTGTCTTCAGTAATCTTATCACTTGGTATTCCCAGTGCTTTTTCTGAAATTCCTTTTTTTTCCCCTAAATCAAATATTTGCTCATATTTATACAACTTAAATTGCAAGAATTTTTCTCTGACTAGTAAATTAAAGCCTAAATTACATAGTTGATCTTCTTATTAAATATTTCACAAAAAATACATTATTTAAAAAAGTTTATTGAGAAATTTAATTTTTTTTTTTTCAAAATGTGTAGTTTGTCATGCTGAAATGAATGCAATCATCAATAAGAATTCTAGCAATGTGAAAGGCTGCACAATTTATGTTACGTTATTTCCTTGCAATGAATGTGCAAAGATGATAATTCAGTCTGGAATTAAAGAAATAGTCTATCTCTCAGATAAGGATCATGAAAAACTTGCCACAAGGGCCTCAAGACGATTATTGGATGCAGCAAAAGTAACTTACAGGTAAACATCAAAGTTATATGAATTGCAAGAATCTGTGCACTAGGTAATCTGGGTTCAAGTCTTGCTTAAGAAAGAGCTAATGTGCAGGTTCTTCCAATAGGTATGTATTACTCATGAGCATTTGTTATTGGTGGTTTTCCTTGAAATTCTACAGCAGAGAATTTGCCACAGTTTCTTTTTGTTGGTTTCTAAAGAATGGGAGTCAATGCTTCAAAAGCATTTGCAAAAATGCTTCGTCTTCATTAATGTAAATGAAACGGATGATCCAACTTTCATTGTATGATCTGTACGATTCAAAAAATTATATGAAAATTAAAAGGGAAAAAACAAAAGGTCAATTAAGAATTTTCATTTCCAACTAATTCGGTGATGCTCTACAACTTTCTCATTATTTTTTTTTTTTTCCGTATCTCAGTTCCAAGAGAGGGTTACTAACGTCCACATTTTGCTGCTAGGGGAGCTGCCATCAATGTCATCTGATAGCGCATGGTCACTTTCCTATACCAGTACCTAACTCTAGCTATCTTCATTCAAAAGTTATTTGGATGACTTAGGACTTTCCTGTGTACCCTATATATATATATACAGTGAAACCTGCTAAGTTGACCACCCAGTGGTTCCACGTTTTCGTGGTCAACTTAGACAGGTGGTCAACTTACCAAGGGTACAACACTTACTTTTTGATTTTCATATTTTCTCATCTTCGTACTACTACTATACGTATACATAGTATAGTACTACAAAATTAAACAAATTATGAAATCAAAATGATATAAAATAGGAATAATATTGCTTATTAGGGTTAAACATTAATTATACATACGTATTAATTATTGGATATTGTCATAGTTACTACTGTATGTACTACAGTAGTAAGTTGAAAAGAAATAAGGTAATTTAATTATGAAACTCAATTTATTATTACAGTAATACAATATGCATAGGTTTAATAAACTTAGTGTACGTATTAAGGGTTTTGTACTTCACATATACTGTACATTTGTACTTTCCCCTAGTTGTCGGCGAAATTCAAAGTAGGTTTCGTCTTTGTATTGAACGTTAAAACGCCCCTTAACAATTCTTTCTTTAGAAAATTAGAAAAAAAAATACAGTATAAAAGTTGTTAGAAAGACATAGAAAACATGCTGGAAGTGGTCAACTTACAAAGGTTTTGAGCTATGCTTTGTGACAAATTCTACCTAATTACCTGGTCAACATACAAGTTAGACAGGTGGTCAACTTATAAAGGGTTCATTCAATGTTAAAGTAATTAAGCGATTCCGTTCCTGGTCAATTAGGTCAACTTAGACAGGTGGTCAACTTATAAAGGTGGTCAACTTGACAGGTTTCACTGTATATATATATATATATATATAAAACTGAATTTTATGTGAGCATGTTGATTTGAAGGATCCCATTTAATGATATGAGCTCTGGGTAATTTGATTCTAGACTGCATTGATTCATATAATTCAAGTTGATAATTGCGTATTTATATTGATCCAGTTTTTAATCTTAAATCTTAACTTCTATTATTAATTCAGAAAGCATTAAACTATTTTATTATCAGGAACATACATTTAAACAATCCAAATTTGAACTAAATACTTTTGTTAAAGAAAACATTGGATCTGACTAGCATTCAATCAAATATCACAGCGAATAATCTAGCTCAAGTTTCTTGGGTTTTGAAGGCATTTTTATGGCACAAGAATAAAGAAAGAAAAGAAGCAAAAAAATGACAATTTTTCCTACATTTCTTTGGTGTTTTGTAATTGAGTATCGTATACATCACAAGTGAGCAACTTGACTTATTTTTTTTCATTTATTTATTCTTAAGCATAACAAAAATGTCCTTGAACCATGAGAAATTTGAACTTTCCTCAGATTTCTGTGTATCATGTTTGGTTTAACAATGACATTCGCTTCCTTTCTGTTAGATTACCTCTTAATAGCAATAATTAAAATTCAATACTCAAAAGTAAGTACTCAAGAGAACAAGGATCCACAGAAATCTAAAATGGACTATCAAATCATTTATTAATTTTCAATCTCTTTTAGTTTTTGTCTTCTATGTCCTAATGATTTTCATTTGCTCATTTCAGTAACTTTGACTGAATGACCTAGAAATAGCTATTTCAAAGCTACTAATGATGAGCAAATTATCTCAAATATTTTTATTGCCAGTAATTTTACTGTTGGGATTGTGGTGAGATGTGTTTATTTGAATATCTTTAAGATTTCAAGACTATTATTATGTTATTTATATATTTTTAGGCAATTTATTCCCAAACAAGAGGAAATTATCATCAATCTAAAAGGAAGCATTTCAACTCAACAGTGATCACAATTGAACAGTTGCTTTATAATGAAAATTAAAATTTTATGTAAATATGAGTCTTCATTTGTTTTTAAGATTTGGAAATGTGTTATAATTTTACAAAATGAATAAAAAAATATATTTTTAAATAAATATTTATGTAATTTTTTAATTAAATAAGTTGAGTTTCCTCAGTTAATTTTTTCACCGTCTTGAAGAAAATTTTGCAGTTGGAAAAATACAAAACACTGATATCGGTTCTACATATTT
Organism: Thereuonema tuberculata; assembly: GCA_023159025.1. Taxonomy (NCBI): domain Eukaryota; kingdom Metazoa; phylum Arthropoda; class Chilopoda; order Scutigeromorpha; family Scutigeridae; genus Thereuonema; species Thereuonema tuberculata. Next base: position 22,677 of record JAFIDM010126054.1, on the reverse strand, counting down.
ATCTTAAAATTTAAATTCAATCAAGTTCTGTAACCTAAAACTTCATGAACACTTACATATAGTGTAGTTTGACACATATTATCTTGGCTGGAAAGCGAGAAGTTTTATTATTCAGTCATTCCATATTACTAATACCTTGATATCTATGAAAACCCAAAAAAATACTTTTATTTATAGAAAACTATTGAGATATTGTTTATTAAACCAGACAAAAAAAAATTCCATTAAATTTTTTTTTCTAAACGATAACTGAACATCACAACTGAAAACAATTTTCATAATAAAACTAAATATTAGAGATCTTTTTTTAATGCATGTTTAATGTAAAAATATAATATTTATTTAATTCAAATTTCAGCTCTTCGATTGTCTTAGATTTAAGATATTAGAAATTGTTCTGATAATAGTTCTTTAGAATGAAAATGAATAAAAAAAATATTTTTATAATTTACAGATTCCTATTGATTTTGGGTCCATATCAATAGGTAAGGATCCAATACATACATCTGTACTTCACATCATCTAGCCATTGCTTACGCGGTCTCCCCCCTCCTTCTTTTAACTCTTGCCAGACCTTAGGAGTCCTACCATCTTCCATTCTTTTCACATACCCGAACCACCTCAGCCTTCCCTCTTCCACCTTTTTCCTCAAACTTTTTACCCCCAACTCCTCCCGGATATCCTCATTTCTCACTCTGTCTAATCTAGTCTTCCCTGCTATACCTCTAAGAAACTTCATCTCCCCAGCTTGAAGTCTACTCCAGTCTCTAGCATTCATCACCCATGTCTCCGCTGCATAAAAAACTGTCAAAATATTAGTCATTTTTAAACAAAAACTACATTCCACTTTATGTAGCAATTTATAAAAGAATGAATGAAATCATAGATTAAAGATTTCATTTCTTATTCCGTGACAATGACAAGTGACTGATATTGTTTACTATCTCCAAATGTTATACGCTGGTAATTTTATTTTGTAAAACAGACTTAAATATATTGTTTAAATGAAACAACCTATTTATCTTTTTTTTTTTTTTTTAATAATAGCATGATTAGAATTATTTGAAAGAACCTTCTTGGTTGTGTAGATGTTTTATTTTTTATGAAATAGGCTTAACGTGCGTGGAATGAAATAAAAAATGGAGATGAATAAAATGCACTTACTTATAAAAAGTTGATTATAAAGTTGTACATGGAATTAATCCGACAGTTTCGGAATACTGTGCGTATTCCTTCTTCAGGGACGGGACAAAACATATAGGACATAAGGACAACATTTAAGACGACATGATGGGGGAAGGGGTAAGTTGTAAGTGAGGGAAGTAAGAGGATTAAGAAAGTTTAGCAATAGTGACGGACATTTTGCTCGCCGGTTATTGGGTTGTAAGCTTTAAATTGTATTATATGGAAAGATTCAGCAAGGAGACGGTGGGATAGTCTATTATGGTAGGAAAGGGGTTTAGCAGCTGAGAAGTTGGGGTGTGTGTCCTGTCTCTTTAAAATGGGTGACAGTGTATGAGCCTGCAGGATCAGTATTTTTAAATGCCTGTTTATGTTCGTTGATGCGTTTTGTAGGGGTCGGGATGTTTGTCCTACGTAGCCAGAGGAGCATTGGCTACATGGGATCCAGTATACTATGTTTGAAGGGTTGGTAGGTTTGTTTGTGTGAGCTATGTTTATGTTCTGTGATTTGAATGCTGGGGCGTTTTGGTGTTGGTTGAGGAATTTTCTGATGAAGTTTTCAAGTGGAGGATAATAAGGGAAGGGGATGTATTTGATGGGCGGTTTTGGGTTTGTATTGTTGGTTTTTTTTTGTTGAGTTTATGTGTTATTATATTGAGGCGGTTGTGAAACAGCTGGGAGGGGTAGTTATGGAGGTTGAGTATAGTGTGTATAGTTTTAAGTTCAGTGTGAAGGGCGGGTTTTGTAGAGCATGTGTTGAGTGCTCTGAGTATAAGAAAGTCTATTGTATTGATTTTGTAGGTATGGGGGGTGTTTGAATTTTAACACAAATAAACCCATACAAACCACTGTTTACAGAAAACCTACCTGCTCAAACAGGTAGGGGAAGGTGGTGTACCTTGAACCTATGCCGATTTTAGCACCATCTGTATAGATGTATAGAAAACGCTATATTTTTTTTGGCACACTTGCTACCAGAGGTCCCAGTGAACCTGAACTAATTTGTCAAGCTGCTGATTTAAATGAATAAATCCTGAAAAAGGAAATTGACCCATCAAAAGTAACTTTTTTCTGTTGAATTTTGTGTTAATAGTTCCTAAACATACATAGTTTACTTTATAGTAAAAAGCATAACTTATATTGCTTTATATGTATTAAAAATTATGTTAAGCCTAACCTTAATGTGGGAGTCAGCCATTTTTCATGAAATGGCCAAGTGGTGTACCTTGGACCCAGTGGCATACCAATGCCTTTGGGGGCCCGGGGTGGGAGTTGTAGATGGGGCCCCCTAGTCTTGCTTTTACAACCAAAAAAAAAGGAAATCTTGTGTAGAGGGGGCCCCCTAGTCTTGCTTTTACAACCAAAAAAAAAAGGAAATAAGCTGCTTGGTGGAGCCCCCTAGGCTGGCTGATGGGGGCCCCTCCCAGGTGGGGACCCGGGGCAGACTGCCCCCCCCCCTCGCCTTCCCTTGGTACGCTACTGCTTGGACCATGCCCAAGTGGTGTACCTTGGTGCATGGTCCAAGGTACACCATTTAACTGATACACCCGAAAAAAAACGCATCGAGGCAGAAAAGGCTGAAAGGATATTGAAGAAATCAAAAACTATTCTTAAGTCAACTAGAAAAACCGTCTCTTATAGGTCACAGTCAGAAACTGAAGACATTGATAACTTGTGTGAAGAATCTGGTCTTTCTGAAGAAGATATTGCTGAACTAGAAGATCCTGATGATAGACTTATAGATATTGGAAGTTTTGTTCTGGTAAAATTTGCTGGGAAGAAAACCATGAAGTACTTCGTTGCTGAGGTTATGTCTTTAAGTGACACTACATATGAAGTAAAATACCTTAAGAAAGATCTGAACTCACAGAAATTTACAAGACAGGATTCTACCACTTATGTTGTGGAAAAATGTGATTTAATGTGGAAGTTACCACTTCCCATGTTGACCTGGAGGATCTGAAAGGCAGCTTTAGAAATTAACAATTGGAATTGACCTGTCTAATTACAATGTTGGTTAAGCCTACTCATAGGAATGAAACTGTTGCTTTAATAATTTTTATATTAGGTCTAATCTAAGACCTCATTAAGTAAAAGTGCCTATTAACATTTTTCTGTAGTTAAATACCAATAAATGTTTATGTTCAAACTATTCGGATAGATTTTTTTCATCTAAAAATAGCTGGTCCAAGGTACACTATACCCAGGACCAAGATACACTACCCATGGTGTACCTTGGTCCTATTTGCACTTTTTTTTTAAATTGTAAATAATGCACTGAAATACTTTTTAAAAAAATCTACAAAAAATATATGTTGTGTATAAAGGCCTAAAATATGAAAAAAAAAAAGTGTTTTATTACCTTTCTTTTAGTAATTATCCAATTAAAAAGTAAAAATAGGACCTAGGTACACCACCTTCCCCTACATATATTATAATTCAAACACCCCCCATACCTACAAAATCAATACAATAGTATTGAAACTGTCGGATTAATTCCATGTACAACTTTATAATCAACTTTTTATAAGTGCGTTTTATTCATCTCCATTTTTTATTTTGTTTTATTTTTTATAATTAACAACAAGTAATTAAGGAATTATTAAGTCCTATACATCAATGATCAGTTGGAAATTTAGTAATGTTAATTGTTTTCATCAAAATATAGTTACAGAATAACATCTTTTTCCATGAACTTCTCAATTGCAGATGTCCCCAAGTTTTGTCAATATAGATTAGGTCATTTTTCACAAAAGTTTTTTCTGAAACAACTAGGCAATTCCCCCTGTCTCTCCCTGGTAAGTATGAGATAATCCAAGAAGAATTGATTCCAAGATGTTATGGCAAAAATTGATATTTTATTCCTTTTTGAATGAACTAATTATTTGATAGCACGCACCATTGTTGACAGAGAGAAGCTAAATAAAAATGAACGTTGAAATTTAAATTTAGTAGGCTGAAATGAATGATTTATTTCCCTTTTTCTCTGGCTCTTCTCTCATTGCATCAACACACACAAAGGAAGTGATAAAGTAATTTGAATGTAGTCCCCGTGGCGAAATGGATAAGATGTCTAACTTTGGATCAAAAGGTTGCAGGTTCAATTCCCGTCGCGAACATTTCATTGTAGTAATTTTTTCACAGGAAATTAACAATTGCACTGGACAATCAGGTGCAATAATAAATTAGTAATAATTAATAGAGAAATAAAAGATTTTAGTAATATAGATTAGATATTTCTCGCTTAACTGCCCTTTAGCAGGAAAAGATGAAAGATTATAGTATTATTATTTTTACTAAATGTTCTTAAATCGACATTTTTTTTTTTTTTTTAAATAAAAAGTTTTTCATTGCACTAAATATTCAATTCTAATCAATCACGATTTAAAAATGCTGCTAAAAAAACATTTTCTTTACTTTTTGTTTAACATATTTTCCTAGAAAGAAAGACCGTCAAATAATTCATTCCCCCCACTGAAAACGTTTGAACTTCTGAATGAATCTTCTTGAAACTTAGTATGCATAGTTAATGACATGAGACATATAATTTTTATAATTGACATTTTTCTGTTTTGATTCTTTTTGATAAATTAGCATAAGGAAGTGACCGTAGAAATGCATTGTAGATGAAATAATGCATTCAACAATGGATATTATTTGATTGAGTAATCCATTTTCAAACGTTTGGGCTTTGCTATGAATAACTTAGATTTCCACAAGTAATAGACTGAAGTTATTTTTTTTTCTTCAGAAAACTTAAAATTTTTCATTTTATTTTCAGCAGGAATTACAATTAAAAAGTAAATAGAGATTTTCTGTTTTTGTCATTTTTATGATTTAAAACTTTTTAAGTTCTTCAAGGAGCAACTTTTTGTTATAATCTCTTGCTGCAGTTCTACAACACTGCCTTTTTTTTGTACTGAACTGCAGTCTTAGAAAGCACCTTTAATACATTTAGTACTACTGTGATAAAAAAATAGAACTTCCGCCCGTCATATGTTATTTACTTTTTTTTTGTTTTAGAATGGGAAAGCATTTCACTTTAATTTAAGAATTTGGATAAGCATTCTTATATAATAACTTTTCGAATGAGTGATTCAATTTGTTTTTGTCAGTGTATCAAATAAATATGAAGTATTTGAAATCAAATTGGACAAGTACTATGGATTCCAATTGCACTATCGATGATAAAAATTTTACACAATGATTTTCTTTTGCTTAAAGTGATCTTTTTACTTTTCATTGCAGTTACATTGCATTCATGCTTCTTAACAGTGTGAAAGTTATTTAAGGTTAATAACAAATGAAAGGATTTATTACTTATGAATTCAGCATTCCAGCACTTTTTCTTGGCTTTGTCATTACGTAGACTTGGCCACTGTTTGATTTACAATGCTTCATATGCAGAAATCAGTAAGTAAATATTAATGGTTTAATTTCATTGAAAATTTTATAAACGTACAATAAATAACGTTTTTTTTTTTTTTTTTTTTTAACTACCTCTTAAAAGTTAACAATAAACTAACGAAACATTCTTGCATAAACTTCTTTCTCTTTGTCTTTATATTCTTGAATGGCTTTCTTAACACAAGCAATTTCGGAAAGAATGGCTGAAAACAAAGAAATGTCATATTAATGAATGTTTTTGTTAGCAATATTAATTATTAAACAAAACAAAAAAATATACGACAAAATTTTAAAAACAAGTTTATCTTGACAATGATAAAACAACTTAAGGTAAATACACCCTCTCCCTTAGATAACAGGCACATACCAATGGGAATATCCAATTGAAGTCAATCTAAGATTTATGTTCTGCTTGGAAGGAAGTAGTTATTTATAATTAAAGGTGACAGATTTTATTAGAACAATGTGAAGCATGTACCACAGGCACCTGCATATGTTGAGAAAGGTTGTTCTAACACTTGAAGCAGTTGTAGGATAAGATTATTAGCCATGTTATTAAAGCCATATCACATTCCATTTGGAGGTGATATTACTCTCCAACAACTTTACCTTTATCTCATTATAGTGCTACTTGTTCTGGCCTCCTAATCATTGAGCACACTTCATTCGAGATCCAAATGACAAAACTAATATTTTTAACAAGTTTCGTTACATATTGCATGATGGCTAATGCTCATCAGCAGATACAGAAGATTGGTATTCGTTCAATTTACAGAAATCGCAGAGGTATGGCAAAAGAAATTTTCTTCTGTTTTTAAAAACAAAACAATATAATCAAATACAAAATCAACAGCTATTAAAAATTAAAGGAAATAATAAGTATAATGTGATGTATTTTCCTCAATTGATTTTTTTTTTTTAACTGCAACTACCCTAATGTGGTGGTTTCAGCTAGACAACAAGTTGACAATGTCACAAATTACTTTAGTTTCTTTCTTCACTTTTATGTAAAGACTTTTTAAATCCCAACCACCTTTTCTTTGATGTATTCATACTACTCCAATAATGAAATACTCATTTATCTCCTTCAGAAATGTCTGATAATTGGTTGTCCGAAGACTGTTGCCATTCACCAAGATCTTGCCTCTTGACAGGAGAACATCACATTTTGATGATGTAGTGCCCACATGACACTCACCACTAACTGCAAATACGTGTTTTCTTTTAACAGGGTAATTTTTTTTTAAACAAAATAATTTTGATATTACTACATGGAAACTAAGATTGCAAATGTCAGTTTGGACGATTTGGAAGTCTAATTGCAAATCATTCTTAAGTGTTAAAAATGCAACTGAAAATCTGAATGAATCGTATTCTCCTCTTTTTGATTTTTGTATGCTAATTTTTTTAAAGAATTTGCATTCTACTCAATTATTTTTAGCTTAAAAAAAAAAAACTCCCACTTCTGATTCTATAAATAAAATATTCTATTCCCTGAATTCAACATTTCCATTACTTTCCCAAATAGTTGAAATTTAAAAAAAATGAAAACCATAAATTGATATAAAGTGAATTAGTTTAGAATTTGTTTACAGCTAATCAGCAGTTTATTTCTTTAATTTTTCATTTCAGAAACTTCAGTATTCATTAGCAATTCAATTTCTCATAGTTGATATCAAAATTATTAGATATTGTGAAATTTGCTATATTTACATTTTCTATTGTAAATTTAGTTAACAGTAGATGTCTTCACTTTTGAATGACAAGAGTAACTAACAGAAATGGAATTTCTAATGAATAGTGACATTTCTAAAATGAAAAATTTAAAGAAATAACTGCTGTTTAGCTGTAAAAACAATTTGAAACTAAATTTAACAAAGGAAGAATTTCATTTTGTTATTAAGTTCTACAGTTAATAGTAATGTTCTGTAGATATCTTGAAATGCTTATGTCTGAGCTCATGTTTTTATCTTGTTGAAAGCGGGATTTAGGTTTTAGTAATTTGTTAATTTTAGTTCATAGAATAATGTGGTTTTCATTATTTATTAAAATTAGTGTTATCATTTCTTCATCATTTTGATATTATTCATATTTATTATGGGTTTCCAATTATCAGTTAAAATTGATCTTAGAAGATCCTTAATCATCAATTTTGCCAGTAATAGAATTTTGATAATTAATCTAAAATGGCACTAGTTGAAAGTAAGGAGAACTTATTTTCTCAAACTGATGGCAGTTAGAAAACATTAAAACAGACTGTAAGATCATCAGATGAAGTTAGATCAATTTGTCAGTAATTACATATTCAATAAGCTCAAGCTAAAAGAAAAGCTGAAGATTAAGAGATAGGTATGTCTTGGGTACAAAGAAGGTTGAAAAGAAAACCGAAGTAGTGCTAATCTTGTGACCTAAACACAACAAGTGAGACAAAATGAATTCCTTATCAAGAAGATATAAATCTAAGAATCATCTATGGAAAAAGTCTTTAATGTTGGAGTCGGGGAAGATCTAAAGCTGTAGAAGCTGTCTTTTATAGAATATACTCATTTAACAGGTAATAATAAAACTTTTGGGGGGAATTCAGAGAAGTCTCTCTAATACCTCTCTGGGCAGAAATCAACTCTTCAAGCCTTCACTGGGAACAAACTGACTGCCAGCCAATATTCCTCTACGTAAGTGTTCTGCTTTTTTTTAAGTAGTCAGTAGAAACAGATACATGGTGAAATATAAAAATTTAAATACAAATAAACATATTTCACTTCATTGCTTTGAAAAATTATTCTCTGCATAAATATCTTTTTTTTTTTTTTTTTTTTTACATATCAACATACGTTACTTAATTTAGACGCAAGTAAAGGAATGTAAGGGCTTCATTTCTTATCTTTTCATTCTATTGCTCTTCTTCCAAGATGTCATTATTGTTAATATTACATTGCACCTACATTCTATCTCCTCAGCTACATTTCTGTTTAAGGAATTAAATTTGAATATCTGATTACGAAAGAGTGGTTTTTAAGTTCCTTAGTTAGAAATAATTCACTTCAAGAAGTTAGGAAATTATCGAAGGATTACAGCTAATCAATCAACTGATATTAATGTGTTCTATCTAGTATACATAGTGTGAATCTCCTGAATTTATCTCAAGCCCTTGCAGGAATTTCGATGCCATCTTCAATTTTTTTTAAAAAATTTTGCAGGTATAAATATTGAGTCCTACAATTGTTCCTAGTAACTTCATTACTGAGATCTCACTTTAACTGGCAACTACTCCTAGCTGATGATTGTCAAAGAGGATATCACTTAGTTAACGCTTGGTCTCACCCATTTATGTTTATTTAAATCTTTGCATATCATTGTGGGAGAAAGGGCATCTTCAAGAAGTTTGATAGGTCATAAATAAAAGTATTTTTACCTTTGTCTTTAGGTGCATACTGTAAAGCTTTGTGATAGTCCTCCTAATAAAGTATGAAAAGAAACAAATAAAAATAATAAAAATTATAACATGTAACAGGTGCTTATATTCTTTCTTCCAAGACAATTTTTAAAAATATAATTTCATTTGTGCATTTTACTAAAGCTTCACATTTTTAATATCTTCAATATTTAATTAATACTTTAATAATAGTATTTATGAATTTAATTTTTGTTTAATAGAATCCTTCACTGTGAATAAAAACAAACATTTTACTATGTCTGCTACATTTCACATAAATTTATAACTGAATGAAATGTAAAGGGCATAATATACAATTTATATTTTCTGATCAACACAAAGTCCCGACCAGAAGTTTCCTTCAAAACTTTATAATCTACTGCCTCTCATTTTCACTTGAATTGTTAGAAGTAACCTGAAGACCTCTTTTCAAGACCAACCACTTAGTGTCATCCTAAATGTTTGTGCTGTCCCTGAGGATGAACTACGCCCAGTATTCCGAAACTGTCTGTAAATGCACCCCTTTTTTTATGCTGTTTATTTCATTTTTACCAACTAAGTGTGTTTCATTTCATTTTATTATCTTTATTTCATCAATATGTTAAGCCTTCCCTTAAGTTGCAGTTATTATCTTCTATAGTTGTTCCATGTGAAAAAAAAAAAAGGGCTTTTCTACCCGATCTACATTGAAGCTTATCTTTTTCAAACATTCATGAATAAATAATCAATGAAACTAAGACACACATGCAAATGTCGCCATTAGTGGTGAACATTGGTTGTGGATGGAACAACAGTAGACCAAGTATTTGGAAAGGGTGGATGATAATTGAATCGAAAACATGGGCCATAGGTGATGGATCTGTTCAAAATGCAATGTTTGTGAAAGAGTTGAAACAAATTCAATAGCTAACACATTACCTATGAGAAGCAGTAAAAAAGAGATAATACAATGGTCCATCATCATTCAAAACAATATAACTAAATTTAACATATCTCATATCCAAATCTGTGGAAAACAAGGATGTAAAATTGTATGGATGAATATTTAAATTTCAAAGGGATAATCTGCAACAGTTTTTGTACAATGTGCGTCAGTAAAAATTGTGAGAACAATATATCGTATAACACAAAAGTTTAATGCTGTTTGCAATCAATGAGAAGCAACATGACAAATGGAGGAAATGATTTGATAAATCTATATTGGCATTAATTCCAGTGCCAACACAAAATTATTAAATTAGAAAAATTATTATTATTATTATTTAATTATTAAAATTATTATTAAATTAGAAATTTTTTAAACTAGAATTAAATTATTAAATCATCAAATAATAAAAGCTTGGGGAATGTCTTACCAGATATAAAGGAATGACATTAGAAAATATAAAATTAAGCAGACGAATTCTTTGTAAATTTCCATTATGTTCCGAAAGATAAATGCACGAAAATAATAAATTCTATCAGAATTGCAATGGTGCCTCAAAAGCAAAAAATGATAATAAAAACTTACTAATAAAATATTAGTGAGAAAATTCATGTGGCAGCAGCCCGCTGGCCTCAATGAATTTTGAAATGAATATTACAGAATAAGACTATAGGTTGTCTTCTCCTTTCCATGCTGTTTTTTCAAGACAGCATTCATTTACCAATTGCTCACAAGGTGGAAAGCAATGCTAGTAGGAAGTGACCAACCATTTGCAGCACCATTGTAACTACTTTAGTGATAAATATTGCCACTTACAATGCAGGCAAGCAGCAACAAAAAGACAGGATGCAGAAATCAGATAGAAAAATTGATAAAAGTACAGCGTATCTAGCAGTGTTATGGCGCAAAGCATTATAATCTAAAATTAATTCTTCTCTGCCGTGCTGGCGTGGTAGTGCGGTCTCGGCGGCGGCCAGCCGAGGCGTCCAGTGCGCCAGTTCCTGGGTTCGAATCCCGCCAAGGGCATGGCTGTTTCAATTTCCTTTCCTGTGTTGTCCAGCCTCTTCTTCACTTTCTCTCTGGTCGGCCGTCATTCCTTAATGGCGTCCTGGGGAAGGCAACGGGAAACTACCCCCAGTATCTGTTCCCTAGTTTATCTACGGCTTCTCCTAGGGGTTCGCCCTTCGGGGGTCACTAGGTTCCGTAGACCGTGTAACTTCGTATATACGAAGATCGCACATCATGATGATGATGATGAATTCTTCTCTCTATTTTTATAAAATAAAGTTATTTATTTTGCTTTTCTTTTTAGTGGAAATTAAGCTGTTTAGATAATGGCAAAGCACAGTCTTTTATGCCAGCAATTTTGACAATTTCTATCCAGTCAAAAGTGTTTACCATTCTTAGATGGTAGCACATATTCTGCTACCAGTACTGCTTAAGGATACTGCTCGATCTTGAAAATGTCCATGGTAAAACAAAAGATTGCGGAACTTATAATCATGGATGAACTTTTACTTTGAAGTTTAGAATGGAATAGAGACCAATGCAAAGCACAAAAGATGGCACATTATAGATATGAAGAAAAAAAAATTAAAAATGGATTTTGAATTATGAGCTTGGTCTTTAACAGATAATATATGAACAAATCCTACAGTAAGGGTACAGGGGTTTCTTTCTGATGTGTAATGAGAATGCCAAAAAATTTACTGCAAATGCAGAAAATAAAAACCAACTACAAAGGCAAATGACATTTGGTTTTTCAAATTTACAAAAGGTTTTCCTCATCTATACTTAACAATCATATCAAATGATTAGTCAAGAAAAGATAATACAGTAATAATTAACAATCAAGTCATGTTTCCTTCTTCTAAATCCCATTAATAAAACTAATTACTTTGTAATCTTAGTCAATGCATGGTTTTGTCAAAATCTGAGAAAATACTGATAAAAAGAAAACAGGCAACCCTTAAGACATTTCAGATCTTAAACAGACAAGGAAGAGAGAAGAGACATCTTAGGATCCAGACCCAAGGAACCAAGCTAAACTGCCAAGCTAATAGTATAACAATAAAAACACATACAGTAAAACTTGCTCAAAGCGGACCGTGAATAAGGCGGAAATCTGTCCAATGTGAACAAATTTAATGGTCCCGATGAAAATAATATGAATTTAACGTAAATTATTTTGTATAAAACGGATTTTGTCCAACGTGGAAACGGAAAGATATTCCTATAAAATTTATGAAAATTACTTCTATAAAACGGAAAATAATAAATGTATTTTTAATGCAGTACTGTATGTGTATTTTCAAACTCACTGTACAAAATCTCGCTGTTCTTGTTTCTCATACTAGCCGCGTCAAAAACAATGTTAGCGGGCATGAGAAACTGTTTGCGCTGAATATACCCCATGGCAGACCACTCCCTCCACCCTCAACAGAGGAGACAAAAGACAAACCATAAAACAACAGGTGTATCACTGTTCGAGTTCGTTTCTTTGCTGAAGAAAAAAGTTTTAGAAATCCAGTCAGTCTCTTTTACGAGTACAGTACAACAGCAGTTACTGTATCAGACTAGTGAAAGAAAAGTTCTGAAATGGTTAAATCATACGTAACATTGTCGCTTAATGAAAAAGTGAAAGTGATTGAAGCGAAAGAAAAAGATAAACTTTCAGTGCGCGAAATAATGAATAAGTTTAAGTGTGGTAAGACTCAAATTTATGAAACATTAAAACATAAAGATAAAGTAATGAGTGAGTGGATGCAAGGAAATGGTGAAATGAAGAGGAAGGCTAAAAAAACAGGAAATGAAGAAATCAACGAAATAATGTGAGAGTGGTTTACAAGTGCGCATTCAAGAAATCTGCAAATTTCCGGACCAATGCTTCAAACCCAAGCCCTAGCTGTTGCTTCTTCCCTAGGAAACAACCAGTTCAAAGCGTCATCAGGTTGGCTGGATAGTTTCAAGAAAAGGCACAATATCATGTGGAACGAAATTTGCGGCGAATTGAAGGATGTGGATCAAAGTGTAGTGCAAGAGTGGAAACCGAAACTGCAGAGTTTGATTTCAGACTACGAACCGAGAAACATATTTAATGCCGACGAGACGGGACTATTCTTCCGTGCATTACCGTCGAAATCGCTTGTTCGTAAAGAAGAAAATTGTGCTGGCGGGAAAATGTCTAAAGAACGGTTAACTGTCCTCATGTGTGCAAATATGGCGGGGGAACTGGAAAAACCTCTTGTCATAGGAAAATCGGCTAAACCGAGGTGCTTCAAAAACATGAACATTAATAACCTCCCGGTTGTTTGGCGGAATAACCAGAAAACATGGATGAGAAGTTCGTTAATGGAAGAGTGGCTAAATGCATTCAATTCAAAAATGAAAAAAGAAAAGCGGAAGGTAATAATGTCCCTGGATAATGCCACCTGCCACCCAAATCTAAAACTTTCACACGTCAAGTTAGCTTTTTTTCCCCCAAACATAACAAGCGTACTACAGCCTATGGACATGGGCGTAATTTACACATTTAAATCTTGCTGTAGACGCTTGTTAATGCAACCATTAATAGCAAACATAGAAACAGCAGACAGTTCCTATACTTTGGCAAAATCAGTTTCAGTTTTAGATGCAGTAAATTGGATTAGGTTGGCTGGAAAACAAATGAAAGTTGAGACTCTAATGAAGTGCTTCAAAAAAGCAGGGTTTGGAGAAGATGATGGTGCTGACACTATGATAGAAGCACGTGAAAATTCGATAATAAATAAAATTCGGCAATAAATGCGCTTTGCCGCGAAAAGAATTTGCCTGGTGATGCAGAACATTTCATTTCCACCGATGAAAATCTTGCCACACTATACTTTTGAATCCACAACAGATTTACTGGTAATAAAAAAATCAAAAGAAAGAAGAAGAAAAAGAAGTAGATGATGATGATGAATGTGAAGAACAATCTGTTCCGTTTAAAATACGCACTCATGAACAGGCTGTTGAGAGAATCAATGACGACATGCAGTTCGCGATTGACAAAAACAATCCCCGGCTTCTTGAATTATTATACAGCGTTAAAGACTGTATTGAAAAGGACATGGCTACGAAACAGTGGAAACAGGTGTCTTTGTTGGATATGTGGATGAAGAAATAACAGATCCGTACAAACTTAGTGTCTCATACTGTGCAAAAAGTATATAATATTAGTTAGTCATTCTGTAGTTAGTAGTTATTAATAAAGTGATGATTAAATTTCATTGAAGTAAAAAACGAGTGTATCAACATGCTACTGTACATATAGCTGCCACCATGCTAATTAATGACAGCCAGCAGTGGAGAAAAAATTCCTAGGTGTATAAAAATGATACGTACTATATAGTAATACAGTATACAATTCTACATTGTCCTGCATGTAAATTATTTTACAGTATTTCCATAATCCGGAAAATTGTCTAATGTGGAAAGAAAAGTTGGTCCCATGCGATTCCGCTTTGAGCAAGTTTTACTGTACTTCAATAAATAACAGGGTGTTCTATTTATAATGAAGTAATGATGGAAGTATGGAAGAACTTAATAGCTTATGTAGGGGATATAGTACAGGCTTTGTTTTCTTGTAATTAAAAGAATATGATGGAGTACATTTAAGACTTACCAAACTTTTTTCAAAATTATACTTTCCAAAATGAGCTTGACCTCGCCTGAATAAAGCTTTTGCATTTGAAGAATCCAGATTCAAAACCTTCAAAGAAGAAATAAATGAAAATTACTGTAATTACACTTTAAATAATGATTCTCTTATGTATAAATACTACCTATTTATATATGTTAGTTTAAGAAATATAAATTAACACAGGGCTTTATAACTTAAACATATCCTATCAGTTATGCAAAGTCTTACAATGGTTGCACTGCTACTTATTAAAAAAATAATTTTATACCTCATCACATTGTTCCAGAGTACAGTCATATTCCTTCAGTTTTAACTTGCAAGCAGCACTAGAAGAAAATTAAAATGAAAATTATTTCAAAACTGTAATGCAGAAAACCTTCTAGTATTTAAAAGAGTTCTTTCAATTCTATATTTCATGTAGATAGTATGAGCACAGCAGCAATGCTGAGAAGATTGCAATACATAAATATAAAACTATTCCATAAATGAGAAAATATTGGAGATAGAATTTCAAAATTTATAGAAACTGATGCCCCCCCCTCCCTCCCCAAATAATAATAATAAAAACTTGATGGCAAGAATACCAAAATCTAAACTTAAAAGTGAAATAAAAAACAATATCGTATAGGCCTAAATATTTAGATGCTTAAGCATTCTTTCAAAAGACTGAAGTTATTTGATTAAGATTTAAATAAATTTATCTCATGATATTAATAAATTCAGACATTTCAAATCAAAGATTATAAACTGCAATTATATATAATGATATTAATTAAATAATAAATCAAATCAATGGATAAACTTTACTTCATTTACACTCTCCAGGGTTAAACTTCAGGCGCCTGCATTTTGTTACTTCGAATTATTTTAATGCCTTCCAAATCTTATGATTCTACAGGACTTCTGAATACTGATGACCTACTACTTTCACATTCTAAGATCTCCATTTGAAGATTGGAACTGTGCCTATTTTTTGATGCAACAGTCTGTCCATTCAGAATTCTATGTAATGTATCTTAGTAGACAAATGAATATGGATTCTTTCCTCTAAGGTTCAGTGTCTCTCTACTACAACTTACAACTGTATTTTAATTTTTTTGGATTTAATGACTTTGACTTGTGAATCGAGGATATTTTTCCTCCACTTGATTCATTAGTTTTTCTGCTTTAAATTATGGTTCACCGC
>JAFIDM010126053.1:0-21867 GCA_023159025.1 Thereuonema tuberculata | reverse complement strand
ATATATATATATATATATATATATATATATATATATATATATATTATGTGTGTCATTGTAACATAATTAGCTTCTAGAATCAACTTTATGATTGTTTAGAACAATCTATACTACTATCTATTTCTGTCTCACATTTATTAGTTTCTATAATATTAACCTAACTACATTTTGACCATTGGGGCAGTCATTTTAGCAAATTCGACCCAACTTCTCTTCACTAGGCATCAAAAGATATTTTTGGCTTTTGATATGGTCATTTATTGACCAAAAATAATTCTAATTTTGGCCACTTCAGCAATACTTAAGTGCACCATTAGATTCCTCGTAAAGATTTGTTGTCAGATTCTTTGCAAATTATCTGAATACTTTCCCCTTAATTCCTACAGTGGACAAACAGATAGACCCACATTAATAAATATACATTTAGTAGATTTTAAAGTATTAGATTTTTCTTTTTTTTTGGGGGGGGGGGGGGAAATAGAAGGTAACATTCTGTAAAAAATTGTTAACTTTTATTTAGTAATAACTTGAATATGCATCTGAAAACAAATTAACTGTTGGCCAAAATGCAATGTACGATTTCATATTTCTTATGCTGCTGGAAGATGAGCTATGAATGCATTCATCTCCATCAGTTTACTTTTTTTTTTCTTTTTCTGTTTGATTTCTCTTGGAAATTTATAGTTAACTCCTTTGGCTCCAAATGAAGTCTTAAAATTTTTAGAATGTCTGCATATCAGTCAGCCATCCAATAGCATAATAAACTCAAAATGCTTCAAAAGGCTACGAAAATATTTTAAATGCACTGAATTAACTATAAAAGAAATGAATAATGATTTTTACAATAACTGAAGCAAACTTTTCATGTAAATTACTGGAGAAAATATTTGATTAAGTTGATATTTGATAAAATGTTGTTTATTGGTTTCTTTGATTGTAATTTTGTAAGAAAGTAATTTTCTCTTGTGTTTCTAGGGCACTGCTTCTTTAGAAAGGCAATTGCCTTTCTTGGTATTGCTTTTGGATTTAGCTGTGATAAATAAAGAATTGAAAGAAAGATGTCCGAGGTTAGAAACTACTTTTTGTAATTTTACTATTATAAAAATAAATTTTGGAAAGCCCATTATTGTATCTTAATAAAACACATTTCATTGTCAAAAATTCCTTAAATGAGCTGCAAATGTTGAGGAAAATCAGAAAAAAAGGGAAAATTTTGAATTGAAATGGGGATATTTTTGGCCATATAGTGTATATCTGAACAGAAATTAGAATTGGAACCATTTAGGATTTTTTTTTTTTTTTTTTTTTTTTTTTTGAAAACGACAAATCTTTTTATTTTCTGTTATTAATTGTATTTATCGAGTACTCGCTGATGATGGCTCGCTAGGGAGCGGAAACTAGTTTGGTTTTTTTAAATGTTTTAATTTTAAATTTTAACTTAATTTTTTATACTTTTGTGTAGGCTATTTTAGGACTTTAAAAACGACATTCACACACGTTAAAAGTTATCAAGAAATCTTCAATAAATGAGAAGGCTGAAATTGATGAATTAAAGATAATAAACAGAAAATGAAAAGCATTTGTAGAATCAATATACACAGCATAAAAGATGAGACTATTTCTACATTTTTGGAATACTTGGTGTGGTCCATCTTCAGGGACAGCAAACATTTAGGACAACAGACTGAGACATGGTGATCATACAAGACGTTAAGTAGAATTCCCATAGTGAAGCAATACTTGGTGCTAACTACTTATGATATCCAGTCATGACAGTATAACCATTATATACTCATCTCGACTTTGATTCTAGGAGACTTTCTCATTTGGAGTACTGTTTGAAACTGCAAGGTTAAGAATGAAATGCAGATCGTACAGATGTAAATGCATTCAGTTAAATTTCAGTGAACTTAATGCTAAAATGAATTTCACAATTCTGATTCATTTGAGCTCATTTCATAAAAAGAACTAAAACATGAAGTGTTCTTAGATAAAACATGAAGTTTCGATAGCAGTTTCTAATGATTCATTGATGTAATTTTTTTTTTTCCCAGGGATGCTTCATTTGATTTAAATTCTTTTGAAGATCCTATCTTTGAAATAGACGAGATGCTTCGTGCTGCTAAACGGTCTTTTCCACCTAATATTCAAAAAGAAATAGATCTAATGAAGGCAAACGGTGGGTAAGTTCTTTTTTTTAATAAGTGTTACTGTTCATATGTTACATAAGGCAGTTCTGTTGTTCTTAACAGAGGTAATGTATTGAAATGTTAAGATTTCCGAATTTTTAATTTCTTTATTTGAAATTAGGTGATGTCATCTTGAGCAAGTATGTTTTCTATTGAGCTTGTTTTGTTAAAGAATAAAAAAATAATTTTATATTAAATTATTTAAGCAGTTTATTATTTAACTAAGCCATTGTCAAAGATTTGTGAAAAAACTTTGCGTCTGATCTAATTGATAAGAATATTACAAGAAAGTAATATTGTTTGAGAAGCTGACTTTATTGTGATTTCTTTGCGAATGTTTATAAGTTGCATAGCAGGTCCCAAACTGTAATTAAAGTTAAAATGAGATAATCTTATTGAAATCTGATGGATTATCTTTATTGCTGTTATTCTCGTTTTGCTTATATTTCTTGTAATTGCTTAATTCTACAATATTGAACTCCTTATTAATAACTGATCTCTTAACCAGTTGAATGGTATTGAGTAGATTTAAATAAAAGTATAAATACCAAGTAAGAATACTTATTTGCTCTTGTGGTTTTCACTTGAGAATTACATTCACTTGATTGCTCTGAAATAAAAAAATCTATATTGTAATAAAGACATTATCACAGAAGAAATTAAATTTAAAATGATAAAATTCAGTGAGATTAGCAAATAGAAATAAAATTGTTTTAAATGTGATAAAAAAAAAAAAATACTTTCAGTATGATATTGTACATTACTGTGGGCAATGACATGCCTTATGATTTCTTTTGAATTTATGTTTAAATGATCATCAAAACTACCCAAATTGAAATTAGATTTAAATCATTTTAATCATCAGTGGATGCAACAAATGATTCAAAAGTTTCTCATTGTATCTACATTTGACGTTCATCAAAATTTAATTTTTTTTTTTAATATTTGGCAATGTTATTATATACATTTTTGAAATTGTCTAATAATTGGTAGCATTCCCACCAAATGAGTCCAAATTCTTGATAGTTATCAATAGCATTTAGTGTTGGACTACAAAAATCAAATACTGTCTTGCTGTAATGTATATATTTCCTGTAAATGTATTTTAAAGACAAATATCTTCTTGTATACTTCTCCTTTACTTCTTTATCATATAAAGAAGTATACAAGAAGATATTTGTCTTTAATGGATTTGTAATAAATGTTATAATTATTATTATAATTTATAAATTATATAATAAATAAGATATGTATATACAAATGTATTTTAAATTTGTCACACCAACTGATTTCAAAGAGTTGTGACGATAGTGTTTTGCATTTTTTTTAAATATCAGCAGAGATATTTTGATCATCCTTTAAATTAATTCTTTGTTCTATTCAATCTCAATAAAGAAAATGAATATCAAGGAATTGTCTTACACAATTATCTTTCACTAACACTTCACTAATTACTTAGTAAATATAGTTATAAATGTTTTTAACTATTTAAGTTTTTAAGATATATTTATTTCATTCAATTAAGAGTCAAAAAAGTTGCCATCTCGGATTTGCGGACTCAGTTGGAAAAACTGGATAAACAAGTTGAGGATTTAAACCAGGAGTTGGAGTTAAAGAAACAAGTAAGCCCAAAGATTCAAAACTTAATATAACGTTTAATGTTTTTCCAAATTCCACTCAGTCTTATTGCCTTTTTTTAAAGTTGTATATCCACGAAACTGATGTTCGGTTGTTAAATAAGAAACATTTCTCATTATACGAGAGGGTGAATTGTACAAGTTTGTGCTGAAACTTTGCATAAAAGTATACAACATTTAAGGTAACAGCTCAATCTTGCCAAGGCAATTTGTAGAACAAGCTATGTATTAAAGGAAATGAGATGGTGCAGGTACTATTGAGAATCGCATTCAAATTACACAATCAATTGTGGAATACATTAAATATTTTACCAGCCAGGAAAACCACTTTGGAAGGGCTATCAGATCGTACTTGGCATAAAATCAAACTATTAAAAAATATGTCTTATATCTGGCAAACTGAATGTGTAGCCAAATTAGAGGCTGCTGCTTTTTTTTTCCCTGAAATACCACGGTATTTTCTGTAAAAACAAATCTAACATGGACGTCAACAACCCAAGAAAGGGTCAGTTGTTTTTGTTTTTTTCAAATAAAGAAAGAATAAAGCTTCAAGAAGCTAAGTCTAATATACACAAAAATAAAACATAATATACGAAGCAATGAATTCATAAATCGCAGGAAATTTTACTGCCTATTGAGACGGACAATTCTGATTTTTGTTTTAGCTCATTTCTTTTATTTCAAAGCAAAATAATATGAAAAATTCGAGATGAAAAAAAAAAATCTGCATCAGGGAGGCTTTGTGTACAAAATCTGAATTACAATGTCAGTATTTTGTATATGCACAATACCCTGAGAAAGGACTCCATCTTTTTATATGCACACGACTGAAATGAATCTATTCATTGCATATGTACATGCTTCTCCTTACCTTATCTTTTCAGACATTCAGTATCTTAAAATGATACATAAGATATTCTGGTTTCTGTCATCTTACAGCATAACAATTTCTTATTCAACTTTTTGACATCTAAGCTGCATTATATTCATTGAACTGGCACCACCAAGAAAGTGTTGGTTTGTGGTTCTTTCCACTCTTAGTGGCTCATCCTATCCAGCTACCATTTTATACTGAACTTTCCAGCACAACTTCATACTGGATTTATTTATCCATCAATTATTTATATTTGAAAACGTGGAAGCTGCCATCTCTCTCTTTATAATAATCCTTCCTCAATACTTTAAAGGCAACTCATTCAGTTTTTGACAATATGAATTGCTTCATTTTAACTATTAAGATGTTTGATAGTAATAACCACAATTTCTGTGTTATCTTGTACTTTTAATCTCCTACAACAGTAAACCGTTGATTTCATCGAGGATCTTCCTGAATAATTGCTCTTATCCTGAGGAGTTGTTCCTGTGAAAACATTAATAGTCAGATAAATTTTGTAATAAATATTGCAGTTCAGTTAAAAAACATTCCTGAACAGAATTTTTCATATTCATAATTAAAAATGAAAAGCCCAAACCAATACAAAGATAAAATCATACACTACGCATTGTTTTAAAAGCCTGGATTGAATAAGTCTTGTGTCAGTTCCTTCCATTTTTCTATGATAAATGGAAAATATGAAGTGACTTAAAGAATTCAAGTAATATCAAATTGTAGAAATAATTTGAGCGGCATTAGTTATTCACTTAATATTTATTGAAATTTATGCTTTGATGATAATTTCAATGTTACATTAAGTTAAATAAAAAATTCAGTTTGTTATTGACAGTTCAATTGGAGAACATACAAATTTAGTAAATCACTTTTTATGAAAATCTGAATATTTGTCACTTTCTCTCCTTTTTTTGACAGCAGCCATGACTGATGACATATTCTATCATCTACAATGATGGCAATATATGAAGCTTTATTTAAATATAATTGTTCATAGGGAAATTTTGACTTCTAATTCAGGGAAATAAAACTCAGTAAGACAGTTTTATTAGATGGAAGTGCTGCAACACTTCAACATTTTCATTTCCCAGATAAATTTTACACTTAAGTGTATTAATTTATATTTATTTGATTTTAAAAATTCAGCCGTGAAACAATTTTTTTAAACCATTCTTATGCTGCTGTCACATTAGAATGAATATATATTTATATTTTATGTATTTATTATAAATATTTATTATTCTTAAATTGTAAACTTTATAATAATAACAATAGTTTTAAAGATCAGTTTATCTTTTTTTGCTTTAGGTTTCTTTGCCATCGTATGATCCAGCTGATTTAGATCCAACAACAAAACTAGTTAATAAATTGGATGAATTAACTAAAGTATCTGAAAGATTCTGTGATCTTTATGGAGCCCATTCAGTAGACCAATCCATCAATAAAATAGATGCAACGGGAGTTGGTTATGAAGCCAAGGAGGTAGTAGAGAAGCAAAAGGAGGTTGCAGAAGTAAGTATCAATAAAGATCTAGTCACAACCGTAATTAAATTTTACTTCACCAAATAAACATAATATTACAAAGGGGCAAATTTTCAAAGGAACAAGTTTTACATCATTATTCAGCACATAGTAGGAATACTGAAATAGATATTATCAATAATCTTATAAGAAGAATTGACATTACTACTATTGAACTAGAAATCTACAAAAAGAAGATTGAGACGTTTCAAATGTTTACTTTAAATGATTTTCTGAAGCCTTTTCTCCAGAAGATTTATGATTATTAGAATTGGTTTAATATTAAATAAGATATTGATTATAGGAAGTCTGCTATTCTGTCTGATAATTTTACTCATTCTGAAAATATTGGGAACCTTTTCCATAAATTTGGTTATAATGTCATTTTTAAACATACTTTCAAAATTAGAAATTTGTTGATGAGAAATAATTCAAAGGTATTGTATAGCAGATCAATTGCGCCAATTGTAAGAAAGGTTCATATATTGGACAGACCTCCCTATATATTTCAGAACATCTTTCTGAACCTGGAGGATATTTTGGAAGAAAAGATTGTGATGGAACTGAATTGGTGGAACTTTGTTTACTTTTTGTCCGAATCCTGTAAAGGAAGTCCAAATTCTTTTTTTTTGAATGTCATAAGACTCGCGCAGGCATTTGTCCCTCCCTGGAATTTTCAAATTAAATAAGTCGTATAATTTTTTTCTCAAGAGGACTAAAAGATATAAAACTGGTAAATTTTATTACAACTAATTACTTTGATTATATTGTGAAATTATAAAACAAATAAAAGTACAATTTTTACAGATTTTTATTTTTTTTACACTGTCAATATATTTTACCCCTCTGTGGTAAATAAGAAATCCTGTGGTTGCTCATAGACCTTTCCTAGTTGTCCTTTATCTGCTGCATTCTGTGAACCTTCATCCAGGTTTTCAAGAAAGGTTCTTTTTGTTATTTCTTGCTATTTTTTTTTCTTCTTTTAATCTATTTTGCTCTTCTTTTTTTTTTTGCTATAAATATTGATTAATCTGTCCGATTTGGTGTTTAGTTTTAATTGTTTGAATTCTTTCCTACACTTAATGAAGTTCATAGATATTTTAGTTTGGACATTCTTTGTTTGGGGCCTGGTAGCTGAGTGGGTAAGGGCGCTTGGCTGCGGGTTGGAGGTCGCGGGTTCGATTCCCGGCCTCGGCGGAGGACGGGAATTTTTCCACGCTTCTTTCTCCTCCAAGCGGGCCCTAGGGTCTACCCAGCCCTCTATAGAATGGGTACCGGGTTTCTTTCCCGGGAGTTAAAGGCGGGCGGGCGACGGGCCGACCCCCCGTCCTCAACTTTATCCCGTAGGTTCTGAACTCTGGAGCCTACCCTCCAGCAGCATTGCGCCGTCCTCTGGGCCTGATCGCAACTTTAGCTAACTTAATTCTTTGTTTGGATGTTAGGGTTACCCTAATACTACCTTAACTGATTTCAATGAATGTTTTCATTAAATTGATTCCAATTCCCTTCAATCATGACTTTGCTGACATCTGTATTTTGGTGAAATTGTGATTGTTATCAGTGCTTTAAATTTATTTTTTAATGTTACTTAAAATGTTTCTTTCCTGCTTTTATTTTTCATTGTGTTAATGTCGTACTTGATGCATTTCCTGTTGGCTTAAATTTTTAAGCAAACGTAATTTAAGTTTAATTTTAGCAAACTTCATATAGTGATCAGAAGTGATCTTTTAACTCTAAAGTGAAAATTTTAATAGATCTCTATCAGTGATTTGATTATTGTTTTTCTATCTGGTGAAGTTCATTTTAGCTACATTGTGGATGTCCTTATGCTTATTTTCTGCCAATGTATGAGATTCTTTGTAAAGGAAAAAGTAAGCAAGTGTTTTTTTTTTTCTCACCATTTTCATTTTGTTCACCAAGATCTGCTTTTCCTATATACAGTGAAACCTCTCTGAGCGGCCACCGCACAGTACCGAGAATATTTGGCCGCTCAGAGGGGGTGGCCGCTCTGAAGGGTTTTATTTACTATTATAAGATAATTGCTATAATGCATAATATAACAAGTCTGACATATATTCCTTATTTAAAATGAAATTTAAAACTTATCTAAAGAGAAAATAGTACAGTAATTTATTTCATGCTTTCTTACATTTTTTTAAAAAAGGCTTCAATTTGTGTCTGTTTTAAGTTTTTACTTTTCTCTAAAACAACCATTTTTTCAAGTTGGTTTTTTACTTTAAAAAGCATATCTCCAACCGATTCGTTTGCAACCGCTTCGGAATTTTCGATAATTTCGTCAAAATTAAAGTATGGAGTGAGTAGAATTTCCCGAAAAATGAAATGGGCGATCCCACTCGGTGGCCGTTTAGAGGGGGTCGGATGGCCGCTGATACAGGTTATTTTAACATTAGGTCTATGAGTCGAAAAATCCGTGCCATGAAAAATTGGCCGTTTAGAAGGGTTGCCGCTATACAGGGGTGGCCGCTCGGAGAAGTTTCACTGTATATATATACAGTAGAACCTCATTATAACGGACATCGCTTATAACGGACATTTTTACAAAAATTTGTAATAATAATAAAAGATGCTAATTTTTATCTGACGAGTTTTACATTTCCAAGCAAATGATTAAATATCGATCGAACAAACCCAGCAGAAAATAAATTATTTTTCTAAACCAATGAATGTAAGCAATCAACATGAACCAGGACCTTCTTGTTCTAAAGATTAATGCAGTATGAACGTACACATCTTTTTTCATTTCAACCTATTATGTTGAAGACTGTTTTTTTATTTGATATATAATAAACACTTTTATAGCTAACTATTGTACTTTCATTGATGTACACCCTGCTGCATTACACCCCTATAAGAATTATTTGTTATAAACCGGACTTTCATTAAAACGGACAACCTTCAGCCCCTATTAGTCCGTTATAATGAGGTTCTACTGTATATATATATTTTTTTCATAGTAGGACAGTCTTTTTCCAACTTTTGCATTCATATCTCCTATTTATAATAAACACATCATGTTTAGGTACATTAGATATGCATCTTTGAAGTTGTTCATAAAAACTTTTTTTTTTTATCTGGAGTCTGAATCATTTGTTGGTGCATATACTTTGAATAATTTTACTTTTGATAAATCTTGAATAGAATCTTGCCATCATTATCTCGCTTACAAATTCCAAACAATTATGCTTTTAGATGCTTTCTCATTCTCTTGATTCGCCTCCTGAATATAGAATCTGTTGATTGTCTGAAGTTTTCATCTTACAGATTCCAGTTCATTTTAGTTCATTAATTTCTAAAATATCAATGCCATTTCATATCATTTGTAGCTTGTCTAGTTTTTCCTTTCTGGTACTGTAAAATGGATATACTTTGACCGAAAACTCAATAAAGTCTAAAGCTCCATCTACATCATAACTTGTGTAATTCTTTCATGAACAGCATATATAGTTTTAGTTCAAAATTGCCCCACTGAATGTTAGTTGCAGTAACAATTTCATTCAGATCTGCCATTGTCAAAACATCCGATGTTTAGAAAAAGGTGAAAAAAATCTTGTTGATTTCTAATTGTAATTTCTAATTGTAAGCGAGGTTAATCAGCGCAGCCAATAATATGAATTTGATTTATTTCAGAAATAAAAGTTGTATTTTTGAGGTTCTGCGGGTTAGTGAAAGGAAACCACATCCTAGAGGATACTTTTGAAGGTTGATAAAATTTAATCTAGAATGAAATAATATTATTATTATTCTAAATCTACTGTTAAGTAGCAATTCTTCAATGTGTATATATTTATGTTTGCTGTAATCGGGTTTTGGTGTAAGCTAAAACTGATTACAAAAGTTTTGCAGAGTTAACTTCCAGAAAACATAACAAAATCTATTTTTTAATGAAACATGTTGTCTAGTTGGGTTACAATTAATTCTCTTCCTCGAGAATAGAATTTACAGATAAGAAATCTTCCGTCAATAAGATCTACTTGTAGGGAACACTTCTCTTGAATATTTATCTTCTAGGTACTATACTTGCAGGCTATAATCGAGATTTTCAAAAGTCCTATCCTAGAATACGATGATGTGATTAATAGTAACTCATTCCCTCTTCTTAAGTTCATATGGAAGATCTAGAAGAAGTCTAAGAAAGACAAAATATATGGTTGCAATTAACTTATCTTTGGCAATGTACATAATAAGTCTCCGCTATCTTTCTAAGATTCTTTCTATTAACATTAAGCAGTAACACATTAGTTAACTTTAATCATTAAATCAATTCACTATTCAATCGATGTTAGTCTTCTATATCGATTCTCTTAAATGTTCAAAGTTCACTTGAAAGCATCATTTATTTTATAAGAAAAAAGTTCTCTTAACAAATCAGTAACATCTATGATTCGATTAAAGTTGATCTGCCTTTAATTCTAATTTAGCGATTGATTATCCTGATAGTACTATTCTACGATTATCTGGATTTTAACACCTTATGCTAAATTAGATTTAACACCTTATGCGAAAATATTCACAATTCACTTTATAGATTTAAATAAAGAAAATAACTTCTTTATCACGCATAAATAATTCTCTGGATCATTAGACTAGATTTAAAGTTCTTCGCCTTAACTTAATCCATATAATTCCTATCGGTCATGTAGATTCGAGTCGCCGCCATTTTCGAATAACGATTCTTCAATGCGAAAATCCTTCGTCATCTTCAACTGTTTAACATTCCCACGCGTAAATTCGAGAATAAGTAAATAATTTGTACTTACAACTTATCCTTAAGAGAAAATAAATCGATGCTCATCAAATGCAAACAACTGTTCGATAATAGTCGTAATCCAATTCACGTTGTGCGTAGATAAGGCTTATTCTCCATTCTTCGTTGCACACATTCTTTTTTCCGATTTCTCAAGAATCAAAAAAAAAATATAAATTGAGTTTTCCATTAAACTCATCTGGGAATTTCACTGTCTGGCATTGACTTTCACACGTATATCTATTTCGCCATAGATATATTTTAAATTCTTTCTCCCATGTCAGAGAAAAAATATTTTACTGCTTCCGCAAGAAGCTCATTTTTGAAGACCAATTTTTCTCTTCCAAGAAACACTAACAATTGATTCCAACGGCTTGCGCTTAACATCTCGACTTCATTGTTGTCCGCGCAACCTCTCCGTTGCACTCATATCTATTATTGTAAAGATCATGAAGGCTTATTTTCCTCATACGTTTTCCCTAAAAAAAAAAACAGATAAATTTGATTAACGAAAACACAATTTTAAACTACAAGAAAAAAAAATTAGTAATCCTGTTCCTTCTTTTTTTCTTGAGTTCAATTCGTTTCAACTTTGACCAGTAATATATTATTGAATAAATTCGTTTTTGTATTTCTTCCAACCACTATGTATTTTTAATGGATTTCATATCGGCCCTTTTATTCAATATTTTGTTTTAATAGTCCTTAGTTACTCTTACACGAGGGTGGTTTGATAAGTTCTCGGAACGGAATAGAAAAAAGGTACGTACATCACTGAAACTTTTTTATTTATTCAATGTAGTCTCCTCGTATATTAATGCACTTTGTCCAGCGTTGTTCCAATGCTTTTATCCCATCTCGAAAATGAGATTCCTCAAGGCCTGCAAAATACCCATCAACTTCAGCTATCAGTTCTTCTTTTGAAGAGAATCTCCGTCCACCAAGGAAAATTTTCAGCTTTGGGAAAAGATGGAAGTCTGACGAAGCCATATCAGGCGAATACTGCGGGTGTGGCAACAATTACTGCGTGTGATTTTGCCATGACGACGGATGTGTGCGGGCGTGCATTGTCTTGATGGAAGATCACTTTCTTTTTTGCTAAACCTGGCCTTTTTTCGCATATCTTTATTGTAATTGGTCCAGGAGGTTAGCATAGTATTCTCCATTAATTGTTTTCTATCTGGGGAGATAATCTACAAACAGAATCCCCTTCACATCCCAGAACACTGATGCCAGGGCCTTTCCAACCGAATGAATTGTCTGCTTTCTTTGGTGGCAGAAAATCAGCATGTTTCCACTGCTTTGACTGTTGTTTTGTCTCTGAGATATAGTAGTGGACCCAAGTTTCATCTGTGGTCACAAACCGGTGTAAAAAATCTTGTTCGTTTCTCCAAAAACGGGCCAAGCATTGCTCCGACATATCCATTCTTATGTGTTTTTGATCCAGCGTCTAAGAGTCGCGGCACCCATTTTGCAGATATTTTTTTCATATATAATTCTTCAGTTAAAATGTGATATACCCTTTCAGATGACATTTGGCAAGCTTGAGCAATCTCTCGCACTTTCAATCGGCGATCCTCAATTACCATTTTGTGCACTTTTGCAATGATTTTTCTGGGGTAGTGACACATCTTGGCCGACCACTGCGTGAATCATCATCTAAGCTCTCCCGACCGAATTTAAATTCGTTTTCCACTTTGCAACAGTTGAATATGAAGGAGAAGAGTCCTCCCGTTTATTCTGGAAATCTGCATGAATGTCCTCTGCTTTCATACCCTTCTTTACAAAATACTTAATCACTGCTCGAATCTCGACTTTTTCCATTTTCAACGCGTGAACAACATTAGAGCCACGTCACTGCCACAACTGTCCTCCAAGAGCACTGACGTGACATGTGTTTACAGGCAACAGTCGAATAAATAACGTGAAAAACTCATGGCGCTAGCGCTGACCTCTGGTGGTGATTCCGAGAACTTATCAAACCACCCTCGTAGATTAAGTAAAAGAATATGAAAAAACGGTCAAAGTATATCCACTTTATGGTACAAAGTTCTTACATTCCAACATGCAACTTTTAATGGGTGAAGCAATTGTCTTTATCAATGTTGTGGCTTCCAATTGGCTTTGACCATGACATTTCATAATCATACGTGCATTTTTACAGCTAGTATGACTGTTGCCTGGCATCTCAAATGTAATCTCTCCAAAGGATAGACTGCATTATGCTTTAAATTCTCAAATAACAGTGATCTTGGGTTTTTCTTCCGAGTATGAGTGATCAACCCTCCATCTTTTGCAACTGGGCTTTGGCAGTTAAATGCATTTAAATTTATATTGAAAAGCTAGACTTCTCCTAAACCTAACGACCTTTTTGAACAAGTAGTTTTGGATATTGCAATGCAAATAATTCAGTATTAACTTACAGCTTATTAAATTCAGTATTAACTTACAGCTTATTAAATTCTGTAGTAAAAAAAAGCTGCAGGGTATTTAATAACTTCTAATAAAAGTTATTCAAGATATTGTTGTGGTATTCTGCTATTAAAATATTTCAGCTAGACAATTGTGCATTATTTGATTTGTAAGAAATTGCTAAAAAAACAAAAACAAAGGAAACTTTTAATTTCCTTGTTTTTAGTAAATGAAATAGGCTATATAATTTGCTTTCAGTTTATAAACTTGAAATGTTCATTATTAATTGTTAATGTGGGGGGGGGGGGGGGGAAAGAATTTTATTACATTTTAAAATAAATATCTCAAGAATAGTTTTGCTTTAATACGAAAAGAATGCCCAGTAGGATATCTTTCTCTTTTAATCGGTGAGAAACATTTATTGCTTACTAACACGGAGAGGACCCAAACTTTATATATCGAGGATTTTAATGCCCTTTTGTGAGATGACCCCAAACCTCGTTATATTTTTGAAGTACTCTTGAGTATTTTCATCTCACAAAAGGGCATTAAAATCCCTGATAGACAAGGTTTGTCATCTCCTAGTAAATTGAAACATTTTTAAACAGAACTATTATCATTTTAAAAATATTGTTTTACTTGTAGTATTTTCAGGGTATTGAAAAGATCAAAAATTCTTTGGAATATCTTGTTAAAGCTGATCCAGAAATCCAGAAGTTTAAAAAAGAATTAATTTCAAAGAAGGCTACATGTTAAATAAAGGTAATTTTCTTTCTTTTGATAATTTGTTTATTCAGCATTTATTTTTAATAATGGCATTTACTTTATAGTAATGGAATTTTCGTTTTCTCTTTTACCGAAATCCTGATATAGTATAATAAAGATATCCTAATTTCATTTGTCCCACAGTATCTCTGTACAGTACTTCCGAAGGACAGCTCACAAACAACAATTTAAAAATCCAAACCAATTAAAAGTTCTGTAAATCCAGCTAAATCTTAACCAAAAAGCTGTGAAAAAGAACTATTTCAATGCAAAGGACATATAAAGGTGGAGAAAAAAAAACACAAAGATGCACTCTACAGAGACCAAAGTTCAGCTGATAAAAGAAAATTAAAGATTTTTTTTTTTTTTTTGAAATAATCAGGCTTAACGTTTTTTACATTTTATATAAGGCTTTCTTTTGTTTCGATGCCTTTATCAGTTGATTCTACAATAAATTTTTAGCTTAATTTTGCTATTGTAGATGGATGCAAATTAGTTAGAAGTGACATCTCTTATTTTTAAGGTAATGATGTAATGATATAATATTGAAACATATGTAATAGACTTTTGTAATAGACTTTAAGGAAGCAGATTGTATTTTTTACTTTCCCATGTTCTTCTGGCTCTTTAGGCCGTAATTGTTTAGGCTTCAGTCCTTTGATGAAAGCACTGGCTAAGTTAAAAGTTAAAAAAGTTAAAGGATGCCACGACAGGCCTATGCAGACCCAAGGGCTCGCGGGAGGTAAGGTCCCGGCGTTACTTGACCAACGGGACTAGGTTGAGGTCGGGAGGTCAGCCCGACGCCCGCCCGCCTTTAACTCCCGGGAAAGAAACCCGGTACCCATTCTACAGAGGGCTGGGTAGACCCTAGGACCCGTTTGGAGGAGAATGGAGCGTGGAAAAATTCCCGTCTAAAATAGATAGGAAAATAAATATAGGTCAAAAATAAAATTTAGGAGTTTCCTCAATCAGATGTAATGATTCATTGCATTGATTTTCATTCTACTATATATTTAGATAAAGGATAAAGTAAACAAAATCTATTCTTTTAAAAGAATTATTATACTACCATCATTCTGGTAAATTTAAATTTAATGTTACTGAGAATGGTTAAGATAGAATTTTCTTTCTTACTATGTCATAGGCTTGACAAAATATATTTAAACATTTTGTTTGTTTTCCCTCGTAACTGTTTAGGCTCTTGCATACTCTGAAATCAAATACATCTTAAATAAAAGGCAGAGTTAAATGTTAGTTAATTGAGCTTAAGTTCCACAGCTACAAATTCAGCTTAAGCTCCAGTAGCAAAAGAATTGGCACGATGTCCATCAGTTTTTGAATTTTCCTTTTGCCAAAAATGAAAAGTTGAGAGAAATGTTTAGAATAGTATAAGTTGTACTAAAATATTGATGCAGTACTAAGTATCAATTTTATTCATATAATCTTAACTTCATCAGGTTATACAGCATTTTGCAATCTTCCCATCTTCCAAACCCTGTGCTTTTTTAATCCTCTGCTCTCCAGTTCCTAATTCCCTCAAACCATGACCTTTTTGGTCTTCCTCTTTTGTTTTCCAGACTGTTTCAATAGATGTAAATGCTCTGGCCACCTTTTCTCCTCCGTTCGAAGCACATGTTTGAACCAATTTAAACTTTTCTCTAGATTGGACTATATTAAAAATTAAGACGTTAGAAATCAAATAGATGCCTCTGAAAATATTTGTAGAATATAAATAAAATTTTCAGAGGCATCCATTTGATTTCTAATGTCTTAATTTTTAATATAGTCCAATCTAGAGATCCGTGAACTTCTACGAAAAATAATCCATCTATTGCTATTACTCTTTTTCAAGTTTTTAGTCCTAATCCATATTTCGCTTCCATATCCCAAAATAGATTCTACCAGCATCTTTCCAGTGTATTTTGTATCTTTCCTTATATGCTTATCCCACCATACTGAATTTAAGCATGATTTTATTTTTATTTTTTTACTTTGTTCAATTCTACTTTTAATTTCTTCTTTACCAAAATCTTCAGATTTATTAATCGTCACTCCTAAATATTTCATTCTCAATCTGTTTAATTACTACTCCTTTCTCTAAAGCTACTGTAAATTTTTTGCTTCATTTCTTGTTTGTAGACAAACATTCAGACTTTTGAAAATTAACTGTTAAATCCCAAATCTCATTTTCCTTTTTTTAGCATTTTCACTATGATAATCCTAACTGCAAAATAGCATTTTAAATTTTATAAATTCAAATGCTAGTGTGGAACTAAATATTAATAAAAAACTGAAGCCAAAATAAATATACACTACTAATTAGGAGTTAATTTCTTCAGTTAATTATGTTTACACGCAGATATAGATATAGACACAAATGTAACAGATAACGTGCTGTAATTTCTAATCCTTTTGCAATCTTTGTGAATTAAACAGATTCAAAACTTTTTTTTTTTTTTGTTAATAAGTTTTTTAAACCATGCAAAATTGAAACCTTATCAGCTCGAATAGTCCATCTGTTGATACCAAGTATTAATAAGGTAATTCTTTTAATACAGGAAGGTCTTCAATTCATGGTCAGTGATACGAGAAGAAATAATCTGATCAACAGTAGTATTCAGATCCATCTTCAATTCCAGGAAATTCTCCTAGTCCCTATTTGAAAATAAAAAAAATATTACAAGGTGGAATTCTCAATGCTTCCTCAAACTAAAGAACAAAAAAATAAATAGAACACTGGACGAGTAGCCCTGGCTAACAAAAGCACAAAAAGCTCGAAACTGACATTCCAGGGTCTCGGCTTAAACACCCCAACATGGCATTTTATTTCATTAGTAATAAATTTGTAATATTTCTAGAGAAATTTACAAACAAACGAAATAATAATAATAAAAAAATATAGCAATTGCAGCTGCTTCTCAGTAAAAAATGTGAGACTATTTTTATGAACAACCACATTTCATTTTCTATATGTATTTCTATATATTTTCTTTATATATATTGTGATGTAACGGTTTGTCCATGTAACCGTTCGAAAACCGCTGTTTCACTGAGTTGGACGCCAGTCAAGTGTAAAGCTTAATGAATTTGTATTCAGGGAATTCCAAACGAGAGGGTTGTCCAGCTTTGCTCAATCACCTTCAGGTGTAGGAGTCAGTGCGAACCTGCACTGTAACAGCCAATAAATGCAAAAAACACGCTTATCCTTTTTAAAACATTTAAACATTTATTCTACCACACCTTCTGGGGAAGTCAACATAGTTTGATCCATAACAACCAGAGCTTTTGTTGCTCCCATGTTAAAACAAGGTATTTAGTACTCAAATGTACTAAGATAAATTTATAAGCGTAATAAAACACTTAGTCTTTCGTTAAACTTTGGTAAAGAAAAAGTGAAAATGTTTAGCCTAGCTTGCTTGATAAGCTAAATAGTTAGCTATTGAGCTATTCGTCCTGGTAAGCTAATGAAAGTGTAATCAATTCACACTTAGCTATTCCGCTGTTTGTCAAATTTC
Organism: Thereuonema tuberculata; assembly: GCA_023159025.1. NCBI lineage: Eukaryota > Metazoa > Arthropoda > Chilopoda > Scutigeromorpha > Scutigeridae > Thereuonema > Thereuonema tuberculata. The sequence continues at coordinate 4,174 of JAFIDM010126053.1, read as the reverse complement.
TAGCTGCCTCATATGAGAGTATTCAAAGGCTTTCCATAATCCTGTTGCCTTTTTGCTATTAATGCAAACTTAAATTTTAACGCAGACTAAACTTTCCAATATGCGTGGTTCTGCGTTGTAAGTCCGAAGTGTGTTGAAGTAGTGTCTCCCTGTGGAAGTGTCTAAGGAGTAGTCTCTCTCTGCTGTCAAACATTGCAATTTAAAACCACCTTCCTGCCTTTCGGGTGCAAAAAGGCACGATGATATAAGCCTTGAGTTCCATCAATCAAAGATTGATTTCTCAAAAATGCCCTTTTTAGGAATTAAGTATGTTGCAATGGTGAAGGCAAATTTCTTAGCAAGACAGGAAGTCGTAGACTGTTCATTTTAATTAACTTTTGAATGACTCCTTGACCAGATGTTCGATTCCTCAATTGCAGGTGTTCTTTCTTAATTAAAAATAAAAAGGGATTTTTCTAATCGTAAAAGCTTTTTGCGAATACACACAAAATAAAAGAATATTTTATTATTTAAAAATAAAATATTTTTGTTTCATCTATGACATTACAATATACCTGGGTTTATGACAATAAATTAATAATATACAGTTTTGTCATATAAGGAGTGGAATCTGATACAACTCCCACCAGATGTTGGTCGATTCCATAGCTGTTAATTGTATGTAAAACAGCATTAGCACAGTTGCTGCCATTCGCACTATCTAGGACCACCGATGCTGCTAAATGTGTTTTTTGTTCTGCCTCTAGCACAACTGGTTGGAATAAGATGTTAAAATCACACCTGCCATTTTTGTCAGTGGTCTCATCACACACACAAAAAAAAAAAAGTTCCTTTGTTGTGACAAAATTCGGTATTTCACTTGGTTTCTTTTCGCCAGCCAATGGGATGTAATGTTGACTGATTCTATTTGCCGACAGGAGGTCACCATTTCCAGACATATTTGAACATCCATTCTCAAAACGCCACATCGTTCAATTTTTCTACGGGAATATTAGCTTTGACGAATGTTTCTGTGGTATCTAAAACGAATTCCTTTTAAATTCTTTGCTTCCTTTCCCACTTTAAACGCTTCTTCTAACATTGCGAGACGTGGTGCATGAGATTGTACAAACGCTTTTTACCAACCATGTGTTTGTCCGATAAACAATGTTTGCTAAGAGTATCTTTACGTTTATATTCTAAATGACAATCACAGTACTTGTACATCAAAACATTTCCTGAAATGATGAACCGCTCTTCTTTAAATTCACTCGCCCTGTCAGATAACAAAACAGCAACTTTTGGCATTTCATGTACTTCAACACTGCACTTTCGTCATATGACTCATAGCTTGCAGTGACATCACGACGTTGGGGGAAGAAGAGCTATTAGAGAAGGATGGTGCTGTATATGATAACACAAGCTTGAGACAGAGTGAGATGGAAGTACTTCTACATAACGCTTTATTTAATTTGTATAGTAAATTAACCTATACGTACGGCTTTTAATAAACCTGACGTAAAAAGCTGCTTTATTTCAAAAATTCGATTTTTATTTAGTTTTATTTTGTTTTTATCGCGGATTGCAATAACAAACATCTCTAAGTATTACCTAAGTAGTAATTTTCAAGTGAAAAAAATTGCTGAAAATTCATTTTAAAAAAATCGTCTATCACCATTGTAATGTAAATTCATTAAAAAAAAAAAAAACCCAGGATATGTATAACTACCATTCAAGCATGTGGAGCATTACCTAAAAGATCTGCTTACTAATAAATAATTCTTTTCATTGTAATGACAGTTTTGAAAATTAGTAACTGCAGCACCAGTCCTATTTCTATTTATTTTGTAGCATTTTTACTGCTTACACTTCTGTCAATAAATTTGGGAATCCTTCAGGTTATATAACCCAATCTCAGATAGCAAATCTTCCCATTCTTCAATATCAAACAATGGACTAAATTAATATTTAATATTTATTGAGAAGTTACAATGAAAAATTGTTGTACTGTAGTAGTTCTTCTTTTCTGTTTAGTTATTGCATCGTTAATTGAAAATAATGCACTAATTTTTATTTATCTTTCCTACTTAGAACATTTTCTATGTAACATTAAACTTAAAAATTGAAATTTTGCCATGAAAATGCTATTTTGCAGTTAGGTTAGGATTATCATGGTGAAAATGCTAAAAAGGGCATATGAGATTTGGGGTTTAACAGTTAATTTTGAAAATTCTGAATATTTGGCTACAAAGAAAGCAATTTATCAAAATTATAAAATTGCTTTATTTCTAAATTTAGGTTATTTGTGGCTAAAATTTTGAAAGTTGGACCCCTCTTAGTTGTTAGAGAAAGTTGCATAAAACTGGTTGGTTGAGTTGTTGAACAGCATAGGTACAACTTACATGGACAGAAAGATGTAAAAAGTAAGGTTTCTGAATTGATTTGTTGGAATGATTTTTCTTTTTTAATCAGTAAATGAACGTTTTTGATGGATGCAAAAATTAAGTCTTGATTTTATTAAAAGCAGAAATGTAATAAGCAATAACTGTTTTGTGATTTAGTTGTAATTTTGTAAAAAGATAATTGTCATCTTAGTGTAGTTGTCCTGCTACATCTGAGTTTCTGTATTTGTGTGTATGGTTTTGTATTTTATGAGATTCTAATAAATATTGTTTGAAAAATTTGATTTAAAATTGACGTTTATCTCAATCAGTGCTGTCTTGTCAGAAGTTCATACTTTCTTTCTTAAATGGTTAAAAAAGAATGGTGAGCTGTAGCGTGTCCTTTTCTTTTACCAGTTCTGCAAAAATATTAAAAGCTCTGAATTTTAAGATTATATAGTCCTGGAAAAGACCATGTTGCAAAGATGCAATTGTATCGAGACAAAACTCTTAATCATTTTTGATCTTCAGAAGACAACATGCTTACGAAGGTATTAATTTACCAGGAAATCTACATTGATACATAACAATGTTATGATTAGAAAACATTATCATTATTTTTTATTTTTTTTTGTTATTCAGCTGTATATTATTAGTAAAAAAAATTAACTAAAAATCTTTAATTTGATATAATACGTCAGTCTTTAGCCTTGTGGCTGTGTATGACTTAACGCAACCTAATAAAGAATAGTTGATATTGTACACAATTTATCAAAAAAATTTTGTTAATCAGTCAAAGCAGAACAGTTTTCCAAATAGCCATGTCTCCATTATGGCAGAGGGCAGGTTCGACATGTGCTGATATTTGTTGAAATAGTCATGTCCGGTAACAGCTTGAAAACATGCCACAGCTGTACCTCGTGACAAATCAGTCAAAATTTGTTTATTACAAAACAACTCCATATTCTATCTGCAATATTTCACAGGATATTATTTTCCCTGCTTCTTCAAGCTACATTTTGAAATTAAAACTGAAGCAATTACAACAAAGAATAATTCTTATACAACAAAAATAAACAAAATTTATACGTCAAAAGAATATAATTTATAATACTTCATGTATTTAATTGTTTCAATACAATTATAAAATAAGTATAACAAAGTTTAAAAGTAATAATGAAAGCAATTAAATAAAATAAATAAGCAATTTTGAAATATTTTTTGAAAATTTCAATAACGAACTTATTAACTTCAAATTGTTTTTGCTTGTTAATCCAGTAATCTGGGGGCACGGTAGTGCCCCCGCCAAGACGAGCCGAAGGCAGGAAGGGCACTACGTACCTTTTCTGGAAGCGTTTCGTCGTATTTTCAAACCCTCATAGCTTCGGCCTGGATAATACTAGAGCTCAAATTTTCAAGATAAGATGCAGTTAGCAGACTAATGAAATACGCCAAGTTTCATTTATTTAGCTTTTATACTTTGGATTTTATTAATACCTAAAATACGTCGATTCCGTCACTGACTCATGATCATCAAAACCTCTAGGGTACTTCCTGAAGTCCTAGAAAGCTGACATTTGGTATGCAGGCTAGGTTTAGCACACAAACAACAAAAAAATTAAGAAATCTGTAACTTTCACCCTCCAACCCCTCATTAAGGGGGTTCTGGTTCTTTTATTATATAACAATTTCTGATAAGTACATCCCATCCAAAACATTTCATGTAAAATAAGTTGCCAGGACTCATATGCTCATAGGGCCTAACGCTTTCACTGTTAAAAAGTTATCAGATCTCATCTTACAAAAAGAAATGA
>JAFIDM010126052.1:0-24191 GCA_023159025.1 Thereuonema tuberculata | reverse complement strand
AAAAAAAACCTATACAAAAGACAATAATTGATTTGTAAATTTCTAATCAAACAAAAACATGTCTCAGAATGTATTTATTAGCATTCCTTCCTTGGTTCAACTTTTTCTACACTATTTCCTAGCACTACATTTTTTTCCCTACAATTGAATTTGCACTTGCTTTTAAATGTTAGCTTCAAGCTACAAAAATATAGTTCTATCTGAAATCATATTGAATTACTGTTCGTTTTGAAAAACGAGAGATACAACAACACAGACGATGCTACTCCGCAAAGGGGTGATACGCTGAGATGGGCACTTTCATTCGACCTGTTTTTCTTTTAGTTCCTGTTATTTTAGCAATAGTATTTATTCTTTCCAAAATCCTTTCCCGAAAAGCGCAAATAGAACGCAGCTACTAGTAAACTAACTTTGATAAAAAGTAAACATCCTCTCTATTTCTCCTCATACCTATTTTCATGAAATCCAAGGAGACCTGACGCACGCGCAATAGCGTTGAAGGTTCTCGTAAACGAAAACGAACAGTACTTTAAATATATTGATGTGTTAACAAATATGGAATGACCTGTAATCCAATTAGTTAAATGTTCAAACTTTGCTAAGTCTATAGACCATATTACACCAAGCCAACATAATATTTCCTCCAAACAAAAAAAAAAAGAATTGTTAAGACGATTTGTTTCCGGAATACGTTTTTCTCGGCGTGTTTCATCTGATCAATCGATATTTATATTAACCCATGACTCGAAATCTGCCCATGAATATAACATGATTCGGCGCTGTTGTACAAATTATTATTAAACTACATGACTTAGAACTATTAATAATAGTCCTACACTTAATTGCATAATTAGGTATTATTTAGGACGAAAATCCTTGTCGGTAAACAAGAGCAAGGTCGATTTAATCGTAACACAATTAAAATCATTTGAAATACATAGTAATTGGATACACGAATATATGTTAATCTGTGAAATCGTGTGGTTCGATAGCGAAAAATACAAGTCGAAAAATGTTTAGATTTGAGATATAGATACACATGAGACATTAGAAAATGTCAGAAGAGAAGAAAAATTAGGAATTTAGTTAATTGATTTACTTCAGCACACATGACGAATGTATACAGTACGTTGCATAACCATTCATGAAGTTGTATTTAAAATCTGACATGGTGTGTGGACATTTAGTACATCACTAATTCCTGGAGTAAGTGAGGTTTTATTAAGAAATTATGCAGCAATAATTTAAAATAGGTATTTGAAATATCTATTCACATTGATTACTTATTTTTTTCTGGATCATTATTACTATAATAATTTACGAACGTGCAACTTGTAAATTTTAAAAATAAAAGTCTTGCCTTTGAAGTACTTTTTAAAGTAAACCTATCCATTCTTTTCCTTGTAATATCCAGTTGTGTATAATCTGGATCTGTTATTCCTTCTTCTTCGAATTTTGATCCAAGTGAACTAATATCAACCACGATTTCATTAATCTGTTTCACTTTGTTTTCTTGGGCATCCACAATCAGTTTCATAATATCTGGTAGTCGCTGTGTATAGAAAGTAAAGAATGAAAATATCATTGAATAGTTTGTTTCTTGCAGTTGCATTTACTGATTAAAATAAGTATTTGCTTTACGCTAAAGAAGACCCAGAAAATTGAGAATTCTTACCTGAACCAAGAGTTCTTCTCTGATAAGAAATTTAGCATAGGATTCGGATATATTGTTGAAAGGAATATGTGGAACTAGGCACATGAGAAGGCGACTTCGTTTGGACTGATCGTGTTTCACCCAAGCGAAAACAGCTTTGACAATCGTGTCTGGAGACAGAGTCTGATTTTTGTGTATTTGACTCATGACAGAAGTAAACTGTCCAGGAGTCAATACAATAAAATCACTGCTTCTAAAGGAACAAAAGTAAAAAAATAATATTATATTGGATTATTTGTAATGTTCTTTGATAATCTTTACGGCGGGTGATACTGAACTCAATTAGTCACAGATATTACTATTAATGAAGTTGCATTTTTGGGAAACTGGACAGATTGAGACAAAATAAAGAGTTAACATGGTTTTTTTTTTACAACAAAATTTTAACATGCATGCATACAATTACATAAAATATAAAAAAAAAAGGCGCAATACTAAAAGTTCACTGATCTGTTTTGGGAAATTGTGATACCGGGAATCCAAGATAGGCACATTTCAGGTTATCTGACCATCGTCACTGATCCGCCCAGTACTTTACAGAACAGTGAACTCAGATAACATATAAAGAAAACAAAAGTAGACAATAATATGAAGGGCCGTTGTTGTGCCTACTTTTGTTTTCTTTATATGTTATCAGAGTTCACTGATCTCTAAGATACTGGGCGGATCCAACTGACGATGGTCAGGAAACCTGAAAATAGGCTATCTTGGATTCCCGGTATCACAATTTCCAAAAACAGATCAGTGAACTCCTAGCATTGTTTTATATTTCATGTAAATATTGTTTTTTATATAGAAAATAAAAATATTTAGAATATTAAAAAAATATATCAACAATAATATAAATCTGTTTGAATTACATAAATTTCACCAAGTAGTGAATATTTGCCTCCGAAATGAAAACGGGGGCGGACAACTGTCCATTGCTATAGTTCACGTTTTTTTTTTTGAAATTAATTAAAACTTTAGCGATAAATTATAAGTACTTTTAATAAGTGCCAGTCCATGATTTCAAATCAATGAAGTCGTCTTAGAATTTTCTTCATTATTTTCTTCATTTGTTGTCCATTGAAAATTTAAGACGTATATCTTTTAGGATGCAAAACATAATACCTGAACTTATTAAATTTATTAGAAATATCTATATTATTGTTGTGTTGTATATTGTAGTCTAGATATCTAAAGCTACACTGACTGCTCAAAAGAAAGTGGATACCTGACTGTGTCATCCTAACAGTGAAGTCTAGCGATGGTGGTGTGATGGTGTGGTCGTGTTTCTCTGGGATTGGACGGGGTCCGTTGGTTGTCATTGAGGGAACATGGCATCCATACATTATCTGGACGTTTAGACAATTCCATGCTTCCTACATTGTGTCGCAGTTCGGTGAAGGACCAATTGTGTTCCAGCACGACAATGCGCCGTGCCATAAGGCCGTGGTTGTCAGCGCCTGGTTTCCAGAGAATAATGTTCAGGAACTTCAGTGGTCCGCCCAGAGTCCGGACCTCAACCCTATTCAACATCTGTGGGATGAATTGGAGCGGCGGATTCGTGAGTGTCGGATGCGATATTCAACTTGTGCAGGCTTTGAAGGAGGAGTGGGCAAAAATACTGGTTGCCTGCTATCAGAAACTGGTGGAGAGCATGCCACGGCATGTGGATGCTGTGCTTAGGGCAAAAGGCACAGAATCGCTATTAGACGCGCTGTAAATAAAGCGTCTATTCCATACCACAGGTGTCCACTTTCAATTGAGCAGTCAGTGTATATATTTGCTCAATTACTTGTAATATATGTTGATAGTATATCATCTAATAGGTTAAAACTTTAATCTCTAAAAAATACCATTTTGTTTTAGAATGGGCCATCTTGAATATATTTTTTAATTAGAAAGTTTAATAGTAAAATATTTTACTGCAATTTATTTTTGAATTTTTTTTATTGTTTTTTTTTTTATAAACAGAAAGCATCTTACCGATATTTTGAATAAAGCAGAGGAAAACTAAAATAATCCACTAGACTTTCAAGGATTCAACAATAAATACATATATGAATATTCCATGACTGAAGTGTGATAATATAATATGAAAGAAGGGACTAAAGTCTTCGCGGCCAGAGTTGAAACTCCCAGAATGCAACGCAGATTATAGATTTTCCTTTCCTGGCCTGTCGGTCACATTCAAGTAGAAGAGAAAATGGCGGTCACTGCTTCACATTCAACATTTCGACGAGGAAAAGTTATCAAAAGTGAAGCTAGGGAAATTATTCTTAACGTCGCAAGTGATTGATATTTCCTGCGGAGCATATGGCATTGATACTGGAGAAATTAGTCAATGATAATGTGTTTCCGGTTTCAACATTTGCCGCGACGACTATAGGCACATTTAAAAATGACATATATAATTAAATTAAGAAATTGCAACATGTAATCAGGAATCCAAGAACGATTCTCTTCGTCAGGCGATTTAAAATGACAAGCATAAATAAAAAAAAAGGAAATAAAGTAAAGTTCTTATAGCCTTAGGCATGAGATTGGGACAAGCCATTGCTTTCTTGGAAGAACTTTGTTTCTTTTTTTACTATTGTTGCTTGTTATTTTATATCGCCTGACGAAGGGAATCGTTCTTGGATTCCTCTTAACATTTCTTAATTATATATGTCATTTTGAAGGGTGACTACTTCCTTCTTTTATATGAATAGTTAAATAAAGAGGAAATCTTGTTTTCTTAAACAAGCTACAATGACGACCTATTTTTTTCTTCGAAATTTCTTGAAGCTGTGACAGAAATTTGCAGCGAGTTGTTTAACGGACATTAAAAGTCAAAAGATAAAAGAATGAAGTAAATTGGTTTGTTGCAACCGTTACAATATTTTATTCTAACAAGTCCTAAGCAATAGACGAGCTTAAATATATTCTAAAAGCAAATAATTAATTGATAATTGGTTATTAATGTATATTTACTTCCACAGCGAAGCAAGGTTGTTGACAATGAAAATAACTATCGTCGATTCGACCTGGCTATTTTCGAACTCGGAGGCCCAGTCCCAGAGCAGCCCAATACTCTTATGTGGTTTCAATTTAAGTAGCAGCTCACAGAAGTAAGATGGAGCGCCTTTAATTGCTAGTAGGTGAGCCGTAGTCATGATCTGAATAATTTGATCGGCATCAGGTGCAGAGATTTGAATGAAACCTTTGTAAATATACTCGATAAGAATCTATAAAGAAATAAAAAAATATATTAAGAAATTGTTAATTTTAGAGGTAATTACAAAAAATAAAATACATTTATTTTACACTGCACCAGGGGAGGTCTGTTAACAGATACATTATTCGATTGGATTGAAAAAATATCGAGATGAAAAAAAATACAGTAGAATACAGCGTCCCCTGAATCTCCGATTCAACAACCATAAAAAAAACGGAATCTCCTGTTGCCGTTGCCGCGGCGCCCTGGGCAAGATTTCGCCAGGCGCCCCCTCAATCTCCAATTCAACAACCAAAAAAAAAATAAATAACGGAATCTGCTTTTGCCAGTCCCCCTAGCCGGTCGCCTCGCCAACGCGATGGCTCTGGTGCCTGACGATTCAAAGAAATGAGTAAACAAACGAAGGCACAACGCTACAAAGAGAGGATTCGCACCCTGAGTTGTCACCGGGAAGAGACTGTATAATTACTTTTCTTTGAAAAATATGACGCTGTAGCTAAGATTGGTCTATTGGCTTCTTTCTCCCAGATCTCAGTTTAACTCATTGGTAAAAAAATTTAACCAATTGTTTAATTGTTTTACAATAAAAATTATGAAATAAACCAAAATAAAAACATCCTGCAGCTTTTATTAGAACCAAAAAGGGAATAAAATTTTTTATTTTTCTTAATTAGTTTCTGCAGGGCATTCGGGAGAAATTTATCAAAAGATGTGAAATGATCACTTTTTCCCGCCTGAAAAATCTGTTTCCCATCCATACCATTTTATCAAGAATTCCTTAAAAATTAATCGAATAAATTCACACTATTGAGCTAAATTGGATAACGTTAAAATAAAATATAAATGAATATAATTTTATTTTTTTATTTTTTTTGAGCAGGGAATTACAACATTACTAGTTATAATTATCATTTGAAACAAATATAAAATATAACAATTACAACACTACTACAACAAAAAGATTTCATTTCTTAATTTATAAGGTTTATAAATCATTTTATTTTTAATTAATAGATAAATTGTTAGGTTTCCTTTTTCCAAGAAATTATTTGCGTAGAAAAGTTGCTCAAGTATTTTTGAAATTTTTACAAAACTAGTAGACCCGTGCGAATAATTCGCAACAAAAAAGCTTTTAGGTAAAACTTTCGCGCAACTGAGCCAAACATCAAGGGTATATTCTGCTGATGATTCCTAATAAGGATGAAACAGCTGTTCAGAATTCCCGTTGATGTTGGCTCAAAGTGCGAAGGCATATTTATGGTCCGTTGGTGAATTTCTCTCTCTATTTATAAAAAACCACCTTTGAGAAATAAATTGCTTCAATATATTGTCAATAGATGGCGCCTTCTCGATTTTTATAAAAAGGTGTTTAAAACACAGTTTTTTAAAACGAAAACATTAATTTTCAACAATTTGTTTATTTTTTGTCATTAGCGGGAAACTTAATCTTCAAAATGATGTCTCAATCATTGATTTTGATGAAGTATTAAGGGAGATATAGCGTACCGACACAAAAACACCTTTGAGAAATAATATAATAGGATTATTATTTATTTATTCCATAAACTCTAAAATAGTCAATTGATGGATATTGACTAACCTTCGTATACTGTTCAAAGTGAAATTACTGATAGATTTTCTGCTTGTTTCTGACGTTTTCAATATCCGACATTCTGCTGATCAATAAATCTAAGTAGATGTTCCTTTACTATCCACTCATGCTTTATTCAATGAAATACCATAAGCAGTATTTGAATAGTGATCTGTTTTCTCTGTCCAATCACATAACTGTGTTTTAAATTTCACGTTTTCTTATGGTGGTGACCTTTGCTGATTTTAACCAATGATGGCTGACATTGTTCCAGCCACTTTTAAAAAAATGTACCTTTTAAACTCTGTTTTTATTTATTCGCAAGTTTATTCTTTTAATTTAAAATCTATACATTCATTCTAATTTTTGTTTTTATTTTTAGAATCTATTATCAGCCAAGATTTAAAGATTTAAGAACTATTTCTCTTCGAAACATTAAAAGGAATGGACTGTAAACAAATTGCACTTGTTAGTCCAGTTATTTTGTATTCTTCCGCCTTCTTAAATCCGACTGAGCTACTACAATTTGTCTGTCCTAATATAGGTAAAAATATAATCGAAATTGTGTTACATAGAGAAAAAGAAAAATAGGCTGACATTCATAAAGGTTAACGAAATATATAGCCATTAATTATTTTCTTTTGTAGCTGCTTCTTTTTCTTCTCTTTTTTTTTGCTGCTTTAAGAGAGCAAATAGTAATGAAATTTTTAGTTATTTTGCTCTTAATCATCTAGTTACAATTAAATATAAAAATATTTGTATATATTTAATGATTTTTTTTCACTTTACCTCCATAACATCTGCTGCCACGTCTATTAGATCAATTGTACTAGTAGAATTGGTGCTATCTGGAATTAGAATGTTCTCGAAGAAACTACTGCAACTGCACAATATTACTCTGTGTGCATAAAAGCTCCTTTGGCCGCAGACAATGATTAAGTCAATGAGTTTGCTGTCTTTGCGGAGGTTATCGAGGGCAATACCCATCATATCACAGTGTGAAAGTGGTTGAATGGGTATAAATTTACTAGGGGTATACCCTGCCCCGTTGTCATCGGCTAAAACAAAGAGGGAATTGGTTAGAATAAACAGAAGAAAATACAATGGATCATGTCAAGCCAGATATTATTTACAAATAACTGATAAAGGAAACTCTGCTGAAGCAAGTTAGAAACATTTCATTTCAACACTTAACAAGCAAACGAGCATTTGGGAAAAAAAAATCAATCGATTTTTCAATAATGACGTTCAGAGAATCATTACTGCTGTCTCACTTTGTTTAAAACAAGGACTTTAAATGAACAAAAATGAAAAGCTTTTCACCAGTTTCGCTTTTCAATAAAGAAACAGCAAAAGAGAATTCTTACGTAAGATTAATTAGGGCATCAAATTAAAAGGAAGATAAAATTGCAGATTTTAAAAATTTAGTTTTTCTTATTTTGTTTGGAATAATACTTTTGTAATACAGAGCTTAGTTCAATTTGTTTATCATCAACTGGTATTCACTATTAATTGAAAAACAATCAAAGTAATAGACTGAGAAGATATTAGTCGTTCGTGTGTAGTATAAATGATAAAGTAATAAAAGCCAATGGAACTATAGAACTTAGTACACTAAACTATTAAAGTTAATTAATTCAACAAGAAAATTCAAACTTACTGAAACTTCTTAAAACCTTTTATTAAACCATAAACTTCCCCTTTGACGACGTTTCGACGGCCTAAATTATCTTATGTAAGAGGCTTGTAAAAGACAGGCCGTTTAGGCCGTCGAAACGTCGTCAAAGGTGAAGTTTATGGTTTAATAAAAGGTTTTATTAAAGTTACAACTGACGCTGTAAACCATTGTTGCTCTTTTTTTCTTTTTTTTCTCCTTAATATTAAATTATGATTGGCATTCTATTATTATTATGTAGTAAAAGTTTCAAACCATGGGTTTCACCAGCTAAAACAATATGGCGGGACCAAAGCACAAGGACCTAAGTGTAAAGACGTGTGCCAGAATTATTAGGGATGTGTGGTTGTGTCCATACATTTCCTAACTATGTGTGTTGTTTTGAGTACTACAGCCTTCTGCAGTTATGCGTAAGTGTTTTTATGATGTCCTAGAGTACTGAGACTGTGGTGCAATGTGTTCGACACCAGACCAGTGGCAGACAGAACGATGGGTACAACACTGCTTCGGAAGCTCTTGTGCTAGGTTGGTGTATTTATTTATTATTATTATATTGTAAACATAAAGTTAAAGTTGCGATCAGGCCCAGAGGACCGCGCAATGCAGCTGGAGGGTAGGCTCCAGTGTTCAGAACCTACGGGACAACGTTGAGGACGAGGGGTCGGCCCGTCGCTCACCCGCCTTTAACTCCCGGGAAAGAAACCCGGTACCCATTCTATAGAGGGATTGGTAGACCTTAGGGCCCGTTTGGAGGAGAAAGAAGCGAGGAAAAATTCCCGTCCTCCGCCGAGGCCGGGAATCGAACCCGTCACCTGCAACCCGCAGCCAAGCACCCTTAATTGTAAATATAACAATATATTTATATACAATATATTATTATTGAAAATAAAGGATAATATTATGCAAAACTATAACTTGCATGCCTATATTATACTATAATATACTATACTATAACTTATACATGCCTATAACTATGATCTGAAAGCCGTATGAAATTAACATAGCCCTACATAAATAACAGTTATGGAATAAGAAATGTTAATTATAAAATTGAAAACTTTAGTAATAATTTAAATTATATATTTAGTTTAAAACAGTCATCACATTTCTCTAGTAAAATGTTTTTTAATAAATCGGTTAATTGAAAATTTTTTAAAAAAAAAGAAAAAATATATATATATATATATATATATAAGGTTTCAATTGCATTTTTGTATTAAATGTTATTTTTTTTTTTTTTTTTATGTAAAGGATATAATCTATATACAATTGTATTTAATTTTGTTAAAAATTTTATTTTCTTTTTATTTAATTTTTATATAATTAAAACTTTTAAAGATTTCATTATATAATCTACATTAATATTATCTATTGACTACCCTTTTTTATGTGTATTTTGTTTTATATATTTTGTTAGTTTTGTAAACTACTTAATCCCAGAACCCGTTTGATAGGGATTCTTATTCCTAACGGGACTGAAATGTAATTTGAAATAATTAAGAAAAAAAATATTATTATTATGTAAATGCTTCAATTCTTGGGTTTCCCCAGCAAAGATACGATAACATGACAGATATTATTATTCTTATTATTATTATAATTTATTTTGCAATATAGAACAGTCGTTATTCAATCTAAGTTTAAGGGTACACTAAGAATTAATATTACCATTATTAGTATCTAAGTAATTTTTATAAAGAATCGCAATTTATTTTTTTCGTACTTGCGTAGTTAGGTTATCAAAATTAAATGATATTGGTATTTTTAGTCTGCAAAAAATTTTGTTCTATTAAAAAACAATTATTTGATCTGTTGTCGTAGATTTATTAATTAAAAAAAATATTAAAATAATCTTTAAAAAAAAATCCCTGAGAAACGGCATTAAAATATCAAACATACAAAATGAAAACTGGAAAATTAAGCTTATAACTTATTTAAACCATTAAAAGTTAAAAATATTCTTTCCATTAGTCATATTTTTGGACAAATAAACAGATCAGTTATTAAAATGAAAAATTAGAAATTGGAGCCTACATAGACCGAACATTGGGTTGATTTTTAATGGAGCCTATGTAGTTCCAAACATTTGAATTTCAAATAGCGTTAATGCTAAGCCTTCACTATTTTTAAAACAATAATTTGGGAAATAATTGTTTATTGATTCAATCCGTTACCTTGCGGGGAATCCAGTTTGATGAAATTTCGAATTCCTTCTAAGGGCTGATATGGAATGGGCCTAAGTCTGCCTTGCTTCAAGCTGTTTGGAAGCGGTTTAAATCCTCCTCCCTTTCCTTCGTTAATAGAACTGTTCCATGTGCCAATAATCAAATAGAGAGTGGAAAGTAAATCAAAGAATAAAATATGATATTTCGCTTTTGATTGTTGCTCGTGGAGTTGAAGTATTTGCAAGAGACATGTCATTATATCATGAATTGCCATTTTGAATAAAGTAGTCTATAAAAATTATATAATGGAAATTATATTGAGTACAAGTTAACATAAGCATTTATGGAGCCCGTAAATAAAGAAGAAAAAGATAAAGGTAAATACACAGTAAACTCGTAGTTAAAATCAGTTACTAGACTGATTATTTGACGTTTAAGAGAATTGGTTAGTCCTAACAGTCGAGGATAATTATAGTGAATTAACAATCTAGTGACTGTAATTTCATCAACTAGTCTGAAAAACTATTGCAATTTAAAATAAGAATATTAAAGGAATCGATGGATGAACTTCTTAAACAGCTAATAATAAAAACTTCTATTAGTGAAGATTTTAATGTTAATTTTCTTCATATTTACTTTTGTTTTCCTTTAGTTTATTGATAAGGTGATATCTTGTCCGATATTAGAAGATTGCGAACCTTAAAATGGCAAACATCCACCTTAGCTGTTTTACAAAGAATAAATGCCAAATAAAAGCATGAAGAACGCATTTAGGAGATTTGATCGTTATCAGGAATTACTTTAATTGTTTGGGGATTTATTCTTGACTGAAATTACAATAATTCTTCTTATACCGTGGGGATTTTGGACTGTAACTGCCGCTGTGAGGGTCTTAACTGGAAACCTCTGTAGTTCTTAACGCAAATATCAATAAAAGACACTTAGGTTTACTATAAGACCTACCTATCCTATCACCCTTTTGCGATCGATAGGCAAGAGAACTAATTCATGGAATTAAAAAGCATATACATGAAATTTTATTTAATTATTTTTTGTATTTTTTCACTTTTTACTTCTGGTACTATCGCCGGCATTTCCAATGTCACATTAGCTGCCCGATGCTTTCCCGCAGTGCAACAAGCTCTCAGCTCTTACAATTTTTTTTTACCCCCTTCAGTGCAAAAAAAGGAGCTAAAATTTGGTATACGTCAACTCGTTAAGATCCTGAATAAATGATAAAAAATTTCAAGGGATGTTTCGATCTCACAAACCTAACCATTCCCTTGTTAGACTGGTTTAAGGAAAGCAATGCAGGAAAGCACTACTTCGCAATGTGACATTCGAAATGCCGGCGACAGTACCATATTTAGACATCATATTTATATTTAAGACGTAGACTATAAGATTACGGAACAAAAAACTCATTGAGAATTCCAAGAAGTATTTCAGTAACACCATTAATATGAAATAGATTGTATTTATGATAATCTAATAATAAATATTTAGAAAATTGTGAGGTTTAGCATATGAAAGAAGAAAATTAAAAATGAAAGATATAATAAGAGCTTTGATATTTTTCCTGAAGGACGTTTTTTTAATTTCTTCTTCTGTCTCTCTCCTCTCATAGCGTGTGCAAGTTCTTCCCAAGGCCATCGAAATAATGAATCTAATGAACCGTACAAGTGAATTAATACAATTGGAGAGAGAAATGAACCTATTAGATGCGTTGTCGTGTTTCAGGAAAACAGCTGAACTCGTTGATATGACAATTATGTGTGGAATTGAAAGTTACTTGACTCGCAGTTTGTTTCATATTCAATTCGGCTATCAGCTATCAGTCTGTCCAGTCCAGTTCGATTGTTTTTTAATATTTCCATCAGCTTATCCCATTTCACCATGTCAAATGCCTTAATTTTAAAGATGTTTTATCCAGTCAAAATACAGTAATTTTTTTCAAAACTTGTTTCCTTCTACTATTGAAAAACAAAAATTGTAATAATGAAACAAAAAACGCAAATTATTATCTTGAACATAACTTTCAATAATACATTAACACTGAATTTTAAATGGATGGATTTTCTTTTCAATCGACATTTCGTACTCAAAGGGCACAAAGCCTGATCATTCATATAACTCCAAATCCTCCAGATCCACAATCGTCATAAACATAGGTCTTGTTATACTTTTTGGGCAACAGATAGACACTTCCCCATGTCATAGACTCCACATCAAAAACATAGAGTCGACCTGTCTTGCACAGAGCCCAAAATTCCCCGGATTTGTTATGAAGACTGAGGATATCTGATGGATTTGGTCCTGTTGTTTTGGTTGTGCGCCATTCTTTCTTCTGAGGGTCAAAACAGGCTATTCGATCAGGCCTGTAGTGGCGGAAAGCATAGACCTTATCTTTGTGCACCGTTGTCACCATATAAGTATCACGGTACTGCTCAGGTAGAGGAATTATGTCTTGCCTAAAATAAATGGTAAAATGTTTATAACATATATTAATGTTGTATTTTAAAATGCTATGATCTATGCTATGTACAAGGTGTCCATAATTAAAATAGAGATATCAGAGCACTGTAGCAAGGAATATAGTGAATGAATTTATCGCAATTAGTTAAGTATTTCTCTGGAACATGGCGTTTTAGTTTATAGAGGAAAAAAATACAAACTTTTGTCAGGGAAAATTTGTCAGGAAAATCCAGGGGAAATTTGGAACTAGAATTGCTTTATTTGTTATTATTGAATGAGTTAATATCTAGAAAAGGTACTATAAATCATTTTTCGTGTTCATAGAAGTTACAGATGTTTTCCAATATGCTCTCTGTTCAGATGTTCCAAGGCCCATCCACATGTGAATATTTTCCCTAAAGACAACAGAATGAGCCTAGCAGAATACAATTGGCGGGACTATCTCCGAACAAAACAGAATGAATCAAATGACTTTACACAGTTTGTCAGTAAAGTAACTTGCTCAAGAGGGATTCAGGTGTGAAAGGGAATTCGCTGCATTCCGCTTATTCAGCGAACATGGAGTGGAACTAAGCATGTTAATGAATGATTTTGAGACTTGTTGTAAGAAAAGGGAGAATGTGACAAGGAGAGATGGTACTGTTTAAAGGCTAAAATAACTTAACCATAAGTGAAAAATAATTACTGAGTCAATTTATAACTAGGCTTCTAATTCTGACTTATGCTTCAGAGAACATAAATTCCATAACAAAAAGCAAATGTTTTTGTGCAGTTTAATTTTAAGTTCTAATTACTATAATATGGCAGCAACTATAAAACAACAGGCATGAAATGAAAATATTCTTTTCTGTCATAAATTAGGAAGTATTGACTTCTTTTCAAACAAATTATAATTTAGTTAACAGCCTGGATTGTAAAAAAAATATTAAATATTTCCTTTAAACACATTATCTTCCTATTGCTCATTGACCACAATATATATATAAATGTAACTAAATATCAAATGAGTAATTGTTATTAGAATCAATGTTGAAGAAGTTTTATTCATTTAAAGTTCATAAAATGTCTGTGGTGCCTTAGGAAATACATTTAAGTCGGACATAAGAATAGCAAATAGTAAAATAAAAATAAAAAAAAAGAATAAGGGATTTTTTTTTGGACTTGAAAGGGTTAAAATTGGATTGGACGAGAACTGAATATTTATATTAATATATATCATAAAAATTAAAAATAATATAGTTTGGCCAGAGAAAATTATTCAAGAACTTACTATATTATTAGTTTTGTTTATTGATGATGGAACAGTTTTAAATAACCCGTTATATATGTTTAAAAATATATATTTTTATTATTTTTTTATGGAATTTATAATTTATATGGATTTGGGATTACTGATTTAATTTTCTTGTTAAAAAAAAGTTGCTATAACTGCCATGGATATTATAATGATCTCTATTAATAT
Source organism: Thereuonema tuberculata (assembly GCA_023159025.1). Classification (NCBI taxonomy): domain Eukaryota; kingdom Metazoa; phylum Arthropoda; class Chilopoda; order Scutigeromorpha; family Scutigeridae; genus Thereuonema; species Thereuonema tuberculata. The sequence continues at coordinate 9,907 of JAFIDM010126052.1, read as the reverse complement.
TTTTCTTTTTATATACACTATATATAAATAAGTGTGCCATTACTTTTGAAAAAATAAGTATTTAAGCTTTATACAAATTATTAAAAAAAGAAATAGAATTAAGTGATTGTTTTTACATGTTTTGGAATTGTTATGAAACTCAACATACAATTAAGGAACAAACATTTCATTTCTGTTTACGAATAAAGAAAGGTATATTTTTTTAAACAAACAGGTGTTAAGTGAACATACGTTTCTTGTTTTATACACATAATATTAGGGAATTGTAAAAGCAAATGCCATTGTTAACTTAGTACTGTTTTATTCAGAAATATAGAATGAACTGAAATTATTTATGGAAAGTCTATTTATCTAAATATTAAATTTTGTTTTACTACTTATATATTTGTTAACATAGCGTGATGTTTGGCTCGTTCAATTTTTTTTAAAGAATTGGAAGATCTTAGGCACAAATGTTTCCTAAAAAAAAAAGGGTTATTAAAGAGAACTGGTGTATGCAAATCATGTTAAAGATTCAAATTCTAGTTAATCTACATTTTAGTTATTTTACCTTTTTTTTTTGTTAAAAATTTGTAATTAAAGAGATTATTGGTAAATGTATTTTGAGGAATATGATTTAAACATTGTTCAATGTTTAATTTTCTAAGCTAATTTTTGTTTTAACAAAATAAAAAACGATACTTTATAAGCTTCAGGTGATTTGCTTTCAGTATTGTTTCTTTTCATTATCTAAAGACAGACAAGTTCCCATTTACACTGACCGTGAATTGGTAAGAGAGGCACGAAATGACTTTTCCGTTGATGCAATTGATAAGAACATCAATTGGAAAGAACAAATGGTTATGATCAAAATTAAGTATATAGGATGTATAATTAAATATATGTAATTTGTTATCTGCATCTGCTGGGGGAAGGAAGATATAGAACTGTCAAATTAATGCAAAATCTGTGGAAAAAAACTTCAGAACATAATTAAAAGTTAGAAATATTTGAAAAACATGATAAGCATTCAGGATTTCAAGACTACAAAAGCACGGGCAGCAAACAAGCAGGAAATATAGTTTTGCTGCCGGCGAATTAACCGCCTGATGCAGCAAAGAATGGCGCTTGGGAATGTTAACATGCAGTTGACTTACTTCCGTCTTTAGATTCTGTTACCATCTGTTGGTGGCAGGACATGTCTAATTAGCCATTTTCAGCGATTTGCTGGCAGCTAACTTTGCACCTTGAAAACCCTGATTCATTTAGGTGGATATAATTTCATCACTGCAGTTTTATACTACTTTAAAATCATTATGGGTGCTAGTCATGAGAAAATTTGCCATGTTTGCTACGATGTTATCATTGCAATTAATCATTCTGTTTAAATTATATCCTTATTGATCTCTTCATATTAATTGTAACCTGTAATTATACTTTTAGTAACTAAAGTATATAACTATAGATTCCGATTCTGTCGAATCTGTCCACGTCTTCTGAAGGCATCATCTTAAGAAAAATATTGACACCATGATTCACTTGATTTGGTCAAGACTCAGGCTGTAAATAAGGATATTTTGAGTCAAATACCTGGAGTGTATGTTGGCATTGAAACACTGGTCAGGACAATTCAGGAACTGCAGTCTTGGTAGTTGATTATTATAAATACTAGTAATAGCAGTAGTATTAATGCTGATTAGTTACAAAAATGAGTTATATAACTGTGTATTTAGAACTAAATACTCACTAAGTTTAATAGTAAGTTTAGGCTATCCATTGTGTACTTCCAGGTTTTGATAAATTTTATTAAAGAAGTTCAACGATGGCTTCATCATTAGCAGCAGTTTTCTGTCTCATGACAGGTCCAGTGGCAAAGTCTCATCCTGCAGTTTTCTGAATTCATTGCTTGTTCTTCCATTTCTTGGTATCCCTTGATAGACATTAAGTCATCTAGCGTCATTAATCATCATCTTCCTTTTTCTTTTTATCAGATTTTCAGCTCTTTCTTTTTATCAGTTTTTCAGCTCCCTATCTCTAAGCTCATTTACAATCCCATTTTTTTTCTTCCTAATTCTTCGGTAAACTTCTTTTCTCATCAATCCTTTTACAACTCGTCAATCATATTTCTGGCAAATTGCATCCCTAACATTTCTAATTGTCCATGTTTCTGATCCAAATAAGTATTTTATAAGTATTTTCTTATAAGTTTTTATTGATTTTGTTTATAAATAATTTTTTTCTATTATAGAATGTAATTTCTATTATAGAAATTCTTTTTGAATTTTTCATGGTAACCTCTATACCATATTTTCCATTTTCTTGATATATTTAAAATTTTTTATAAACAATGATTAATATCACTCGTCAAATACAGTAGAATCTGCTTATTGTACCAGTCAGTTCCAAAACAAAATATTTAAAATGTATTAAAAATACTCTGAGTAAAAAATATACTATTATAATTATAGTTCCAATTTATGAAGATCCTCCAATGTTTAGCTTTTTGCATTTCAAGATTAAGAACTTTAAGGGTTAATAATGATAAAATTTGTGAAAATCTGACTTTCGTGTTAATCTTTTTTTAATCTTACGCTTCATAAATCTTTTGCATTTCAAGATTAAGCAAATGCAGGTGGGTACAAAAACAGTTGAATTGTGATTTTTCTTATTTACTTTCGTGCTCTCTTTCAGCGATTGAGTTTAGACCGTAAGTGCTCGTTAAAACAACCCTTAGCTTTATGACAAAAGCAAGATTTGTGTTTGCAAGAAAAGCAAAGAATTTTGGAGTGGTACCAGTGGAATTTCAGCATTTTGATTGGGGTGGGGGGATCAGAAGTGGGGGGATCAAAAATATTAGGAACAAATTTAAAATACTTAATATTAAAGAAAAAATTATTTATAAAATAATTATGAATAACATATATAATGTCAATAGGGAAAAAAAATAATCAAAATAATGAAAAAAATAGTTAAATTACATACAATTAGTTAAAAATCTTTTTAATCTTTAAATTGAATAACAATTTTGGTGTAAGATTAGAAAACTATATAAAATATAGATTATTCAGTCAAATTAATTGGGAAAAATATAATTCTGAAGCACTAGAAGTATTAAAAATGTTAAAACTTTATTAATAGCTGTTGTAATTGATGGGAATTTTATTCTAAATTTTTAACTTTTAACTTTTATTAAGTTTCTTTTGTATTAGATAATTAACAAAAAGATGTTTAAGCTGGATGATGTTTCAATTTTATAAGCAACTCTGTTCAGATAAGAATTGATTTAAATATAGAAAAAGGACTCAAATAAATCTTACATCTTCTTTACTCATCATTCTATATTTCGTCCTGATTAGAGGACCTCTTCAGGAATCTCAAATAAATACAAAATACAATATAAAAAGAAAGAGAAAACCTTTCTCTGCTTATGAATACAAATGATAATAACAAAGTATGATAACAAAGCAAATTTAAACAATTGTATCATATTACAAATTCTTTTTAAATAAATGCTTTACGTTAATATAATAATATAAAATAATTACAAATTCAATTAAATAATCAGAAACAAAACATAACATTTAAATTGAACAGACATGTAGATGTTCCCATAGATATGACAATCAATTCTTCACTTTAGTGTTAAAAATTCTTTATTTTCTTGTTTTTAATTAAAGATTTCTTAAATAAACTTAAAGATACATCGTTCACCTTCAGAGATTTGTCCTAACGTATAATTGTATTAACGTAAAGCATTTATTTAAACAGAATTTGTAATGTGGTACAATTGTTTCAATTTGCTTTGTTATCATACTTTGTTATTATCATTTGTATTCATAAGAAGAGAAAGGTTTTCTCTTTCTTTTTGTATTCCTTTTACATTGTATTTATTTGAGATTCCTGAAGAAGTCCTCTAATCAGGGCGAAATATAGAATGATGAGTAAAGAAGATGTAAGATTTATTTGAATCCTTTTTCTATATATATGTGATAAGAAGAATTATAGAGGTTGTGATATTGATTTAAGTAACTTAAAGATGATTTGAAATGTTAAATAAACATTAATAAAAATAATTATTCATTGACTTATTGTATAAATGTTTTAATATCATTAATAATTTAATACATTTTTATCCTCATGCATTTTTAAAAGCAAACTTTTACTTTGAATTCACATGGTCACACACGTTACGATCAGGGTGTCACACACGTAACGCAGATTTTTAATTTTCATTTATTCAATTATTTATTAAATTTAAATTTTAACTGTGATTTTAGATGGTATGGTAAATAAATTATTACCATATTTTTTAATTTAAATGTGTGGCAATTAAACTCACAGAAATATATAATTTAATGTCATTACTCAAAATTTGCTTTTTTTCTAAGTCACACACGTAACGTTTTTTAAACAGCTATTTTAAAAATAACTATGATATCAAACTGATAGGTTTTTGCATAAAAGAATATGGTAAAGTGTATATTATTTTACAGAACTTTTGCTTGGATTTTTAAATAAGAAATATATTGAAAAATCCTTGATTAATTAAAAACAAATGCTTTCCAAATGTCACACACGTAACACGGAATGGCCCAAAGATAAAAGATGTATTTGAAGTTTGTTTTGCTAACTAAAATGTTATAAACGGCCTCTAATAGGTTTCAAGATATATATTGTATGTTCGCTATAGACATTATTCAACACTAATGATGATGCGCATGTGATGATATCCGCTCCTGATATTATACGCCTCAGTTGTGCATCCGCTGATGAGTGTTGTTTACTGTTCGTCGTCTTCGTGTGAGTAATGGCGTATTCAATTCCAGAACGCATGTTTATTGTGGAGGAGTATGTTGTCAGAAATTTATTGGTATTGATTCGTGAACGTTATCACTCCACGTTATCACCTCCCAGCGGTATGAACAATAATTAAAACTCTCCGGCCACCCCGTTCTCCTGACTTGTCACCGTGTGACTTTTATCACTGGGTATTGCAGAACTGGAAAGTAGCCTCTACCGCAACAACCCTAGCACCTTGGATCAGTAGAAAACAAACGTTCGTCAAGAGATCGCCTGCATTACGATCACAGAATTGAGAAGTGCATTCCTGAACATGCTGTGGCGGAAGGAGAAATGCATCAAGGCTGATGGAGGCCACTTCCAAATTTAATCGGAACATGACAATAAAAATATACCGGCAATAATGAACAGATAACATGAACAGGAGCAATAGCGTTAAACAGTGTCCATTTTCAGAACCAAAATATATCTTGAAACCTTTTGGGGACGGTTTTATGTGCGCATATATATTTATGAATAGCTATCTTATATATAGATTGCCTTCAGAATTAAAAGAGAAAGAGCAGTTCACATATGAAATATTAAGATTTCATAAATAATTTTTTTCTTTTCTGTTTTTAGATGATTGGCGTCATCGTCAGTTATCTCGTACTTATACTTCAGATGAAATCAGCAGATTCAAGCAAAGATTGCAAAAATGTAGTCTATAATGTATTCTATAATGTCTGTGCATCTACAGTACAATGAAGTAATTTTAAAAAAATGCAATTGAAATAGAACTATTGAGGTGACCTGGGCACCCCGAATAAATGTGTAAAGTTATTTCTGAAACTCTGAATTAGTATAACGAGCATCAATTTTACTTCTAAATAGAGTTTACCAAATATTATTAAGAATTTATTTTTGTTTATTTAATTGCCATCAAACTTAACTAAAAGTAACATCAAATAAAAATAAAATAGCATGAAAGATTCGTATTCAATGTATGTATAATAATGCACGCAGATATTGGATGCACAATGTAGTCATTATACAGTGTGGCCGGGAAGTTTCCGGGACGTTATATAGTAATAAATGTAAATATTTAGTAATGGCGAAACTTATTTACAAATGTTACAGGCATGGTTAATCCCACAGCTTGAAGATGCGGGTATCTTGGAACCTGCTCACTCCGCTCTTACTGTGCGGGGGTTTCATCATGAACGTTTTATTAGACACTGGATTGTTCGCGGTACTCCAGCATCGTCAGCTCCATTGAAATTGCCACCATGAAGTCCTGACCTCACGACGCCTGACAATTCATTGTGGGGAATCAACAAGGCCTACGTGTGTGAACGTCGTTATGCAACAAATGAAGAATAGCGCAATGCAGTTGAGGACGCATTTCGAACCATCCCATCGGACATGCTCCAAAAAAATGAAGAAGGTGTATATGAACTTGTTAGTACAGCATGATGGCGAACACACAGACGCATTGGACACTTAATGTGTAAATATTATCCTAAAATATGACTACCAATGAAGTGGTACTTCCCGGCCACACTCTACAAGCACAATAAAATATTCAGAAATTTTCAATAAATATTGTTTGTAAGATTTTGAAACTATAATTTTTTCACGGAATCCTTCTAATAATCCTGGAATAATGAATTTCCTAATGTTTTTAGTGGCATACCGCTTATCAGTTACAGAAAGATCTATTTAGAGATATTTTACATATAACAAATTTGCATTTTTAATATTTCAAAGCTTGCATTCCGTAATAAGAAATATGTTTTATCGGTTGGACTTCAAGAACACAATTCTAATAAGTCTCATTTTTTTAATTATTATTATTATTTTTGGAAAATTAAAAAAAATGTAAAACAAAAATCTTAAGAAATGGCTTATTGAAAATACTTAAAAAAAAAAAAAGAAAAAAGAGGAGGAAAAATCTTAATGATTTCTTTTTTTATAAGAATATAAAATTCAAAATGAAAACAAAAAGAAAAAGCTATTTTTTGAATGTGTTTTCAGAATGTACTATTATGTAAAACTAAAATACTTCATAAAATCTCTTGAATCACTTGAATCTTAGAATAACTTACTGTACTAATTAATAATCATATATTTGTACATTAAAACTAACTGCACCCACTTAGTTCTTTTTTCTTTAAGACAAAAAAAAATTTTATTGTAGGGAGAAAAACTACATCTATTGATAATGACACTTTCGTAACAGGACTGTACGGAGTTTACCTATATACGTATGTTAACAAAAAACTACAAAAAAGTATTGTTTTTATTATTACTACGTAAATATTTCAAATCATGCATTCCCCAACAAAGACAACATGGCGGTTCAAGAATCAAATCACTGTTGCAAACAGTAGCAAAAAAAAAATGCAACAATGGTTAGACATGCTGACGAGGTGTGGTTGTGTCCACAAATTTTCTAACCGCGTGTTGTTTTGATTAACACAGCCTTCTGGAGTTGAGCATGAGTGTTTTTGTGTAGTCCTAGTGAGCAGAGGCTGTGCTGCAATGTGTGAGGCACAAAACCAGTGGAGGACAGGACGATGGTAAAACATATACTCGTTTCTGCCTCCACTGCTTCTGGATTTCGTGTGCTAAGTATGAGTATTTGCTGATCTTGTCTGCGCGAGTTTATTGCATGTTCATGCTGAAAGCAACTGCAATATCAATGAGGTAGGTTTGTTTGTTGGTCTTATCAACAGTGTGATGTCAGGTCTGCAGTGCTGTATAGTTTTGTCTGTGTGAATAGGGCGTTCTCAGTACAAGTTATAAGAGGGTGACTCTAAATGCAATTTGTGGTCTGTACTTGTAGTATGCGACAGTACTTTTATTTAGTGAGTGTTTGTATGCTATCTGTTTATGGACAATCGACGCTACCTGATTGTATCCGTGGAAGGAGTCTGTTTGGGAGATAAGGAACAGCCTGATATTATGTGGTCAATCGTCTCATGCATAGTGTGGCATTTCCTGCATGTGTCGTCATGTGTGTTTCTTGTAGTGTAGGGATGACTTGGTCCTGTATCGCGATCATAAACCTTGCGGTCTCCCTAAACAGCTCACCACTCGTCAGCCATCTGCCTCCAGGTCGACATGAGGCTGGCTGAGTTCGTGGTGATGTCTGCCATTGAGTTCCTTAAAAGCCCATGATTCACGCAGCTGCTGTGTGTGTGGGTGTCGGGTGAGTGTTAGAGAAGGGTTTTCGAGGTCCAGGGGTATGAGGTGTGTGTCAGCCTTGACAATTGCTGAATGGAGTGACGAGTGTTGTGAGCTTGGGTGAAAGTGTTCCCTAAGTGTGTGTACTTGTTTTTCGTGTAGGGTGATGAGGTTGATGAGTCCTCGGCCTCCCTCCTTGCGGGGAAGAGTTAATCTTTCCATAGCCGACTAGGGTGGTGCATATTGTGCTTCGTGAAAGTCGTGCGTGTTGTGCATTGTAGTGCATCGAGTTCAGTGTTTGTCCAAGGAATTATGCAGAACCAATATGTTAGAGTGGGGACGGCAAAAGTATTGATGGCTTTAATTTCATTTCTGGCGTTGAGTTGGGTTTTGAGGATGTTGTTAATGACAGCACTGTATGTTTTCTTGAGTGCGTTTTTGATGATTCAGTGTCAATGACGCGTGCTTGCTGGAAGCCCAGGTACTTGTAAGGCTCTCCCTCTTCCATGGATTGGATGGCCAACCCATGGTCCATTTCAAAACCCTCCAAATTCGAAGTCTTTCCGTGTGTTATATGTATTCCATCCAATGTCTTTGGTGAACTGTATTGTGACTTATAGTAAATTATAAAGTTGTGCGTTGTTTGTGGCATACAGTTTAATATTATCCATATAGAGTAAATATGTTATTTAGTATGGTGTTAGAGTGCCTGAGGTAACCCTAGAACAGTGGTTTGTGCGTCTAGCATGTGGCTTAATGGATTCAAGGCGAGGCAGAACCAAATACGACTCAAGTAGTCTCCCTGGAAAATACCTCTCCTTATGGGAATGGGATCTGTAGTGATGGTGGTGTGGAGGTGCATAGGTGTAATGTTGTGTTCCAACTCTTCATCTGGCAATTCTTCGCGCGCGCCTGCTGCAGGATTACCGAGTCAATAAGGAGATTCTCCTTACAATCCTTGGAATTCCTGCAACAGCTCTTCTGCTGTTCGGAAAGTATATTATGCGTCTGGATATGTGTGTGTAAATTTTGTCTGCAAGGCAAGAGGTGAGGAGTTTGTAAAAGGTGGGGAGGCAAGTGATTGGACGGTAGTTTGTAGGGTGCGCTGTTTCAGTGTTCTTGTTCTGTAGGCAAGTGACACCCTGTGTGAGGAAAAGAGGCATATGTTCTGGGTATTGAATTATGTCAGTGAGTGCAAGAGCTAGCTTTCCATGCAGGGACGTGAACCTCTTGATTCAGAAGTTCTGAACGCCGTCTGCACCAGGAGCCTTCTGCGAGAGTTATATCATTTCAGGACATGAAGAGTAAGTGTTCAGCAAGTCGTTGTTGCACGTTGGAATCGACGTATTTTAGGTATTAATAAAATCCAAAGTATAGAAGCTAAATAAATGAAACTTAGTGTATTTCATTAGTCTGCTAACTGCATGTTGTTCTGAAAATTTGAGCTCTCTAGTATTATCCAGGCCGAAGCTATGAGGGTTCAAAAATGCGACGAAACGCTTCGAGAAAAGGTACGTAGTGCCCTTCCTGCCTTTGGCTCGTCTTGGCGGGGGCACTGCCGTGGCCCCAGATAATAGTCTTCATAAACTTTTCTGGTAAAAAAAAAATTAAGCTTTTTTTTCCTTTTGGAAATATTCTTATTCTTGCTCATTGATGAAAGTGTTTGAATTAAACATGTTGTTTAAATGTTATGTAATTACAAAATCGTTACTAATTACATATCACATTTTTTCTTCCTTCATAACCACTTAAATGCACTTGACATTTACAGAAGTACCTCATTATTTGATTATGTAGGTTTTAATGGTAAAATGCTGTCATTCCTATTTAGGACAGTCAACAGTATTAGACCACTTGTAACATTCTGCAGTAGACTATCAGTAATCCTATCCAGTATTTTACAGTTGATAATTTGAAGTCATGACAAGAATTTCTCCAATCAATGTGCTTCCCAAAACTT
>JAFIDM010126003.1:0-11870 GCA_023159025.1 Thereuonema tuberculata | reverse complement strand
TTTATTTATTTATTTATTTATTTATTTATTTATTTATTTATTTATTTTAATTTAGCCTAATGACTTTGTATCTATTATTTTTAGACCTGAGTTTGGGGATTGATCATTGATCTCGCTATATTTAAGTTTCAGGAATATGTCAATGGGAAGAATCCGTCTACAGAACAGAAAAACATAACTCAACTCCGGGAACAGGACCCAAATATATTATATTAATACATAATTCATTTACTTATGCAAAACATTTACTTTTTGGCTACGAACTGTTCTGATATTGTACGTATGAGGTGCTATTTATTACTGACTTGTCTCCAAATATGAAACTTTTATTTAAGAAAGAATAATGCTGAAACTGATCAGGAAGAGAAAAAGAAACTAGTTGGGTCACTGGCTGAGAAGAAACTCCCTAATGAAGGATGCACTGGAAGGAATGGTGAACGGTAAAAAAGTTCGAGGCAGAAGAAGATTTAAGATGATCGACAACATTATGGTAAATGGATCTTATGTGGAGACGAAGACGAAGGCAGAAAATAGGAAAGATTGGAGAATGCTGGGTTTGCAGTGAAGGACCTGCCCTTGGCAGAGAACTATGTATGTATATATGACTTTGTATTTTATGTTAGCCTTCTCATAAAAGAAAATTAAGAAAACAGATATAGCTTATATGTCTTCAAGAATTATTTAAGTTTCTTATTTAGTATTCAATTTATAAAAATAAAGCAATTTCAGATTGAATGAAATTAATATCAAATCTTCTCTTGAATCAAATATATTTTTTCTATTTATTCTAAGTAAAAAGTTCATATTAAAGTTTATATTTCAAATTATTGAAATAATTTCATTCTACATAATTTTAATTTTCGAAATAAATTTTAACTTACTTTTCTTAATATTAATATACTTTTAAGTTGAATTTTAAATGCTAATATTAATATTAATAAAATATTAATTTAATTTAATATAATAATAATAATAATAAGAAGAAGAAGAATTTTTTATTATTTCAATAATAAAATATAATAAAGTCCCGTTAAGAATTTAAATTATTATTAGTATTACTACTTAATAATATTAATTTATCATATCGACTTAAATTTTTGTCAATTTACTACGTACCTTTATTTATTTTTCCCAATGAAAATTACTAACAATTATTTTATTAGGTAATATTTTATTCAATAGGGTAACCATGAACTGGTCCATAAAATCAAGGTTAAACATCTGCTGCCTTTTTGAAAGTTATTTACTTATTTTACAGTTCGTTCATTGACTTTTATCGTTGTATTTAATTTGTTTATAGGCCTTATATGAAAAAGGCCAATGTTCGTTTGACATGAAGTTCAGGGACTGATAGACATAAGCTTCCATTATTTCCTGTATGGCTTTGAAGGTTAATGCTCCATTAATAGCCGCTACACAGCAACTGCATGACTGAATAAACGAAAAGTTATTTCAATGGAGATGTTTTGCAAAACTGTCTAAAAGAGATCATGTGAAACAGTCTACGTAGTTTTCTTCAACAAAGTTTAATTAAAAATTATTTTGAAATAAAATATGTATATTATACATCTGGTATGGAATTTTTGTACAGAGAAAGAATTTGTGAATATAGACTATACAATACACTATATGTACAGAGTATAAGTATTTAAAAAATATTAAATATATATTTGTTAATAAAACTAATAAATGGATTAAAAGAATAGACTAATGCGAAGTAGAAGGTGAAGACACTGGTTCTATCTGGGCTTTTATGAATATATTCTTGATTTTGAAATAGATATCTCTTAATGAGTCACAAGATCACAATAAGAGAATGAAGGAAGTAAAGTGTATAAAGGAAATGCAGGCAAGAAACAGGACATTTGTCACACGTAAACTTAGCATGCTATTATTGAGTTATTCAATAAAGGTCAAGTTAAATTAACCGTATTCATAGTGGAACGTATATCCGCAAACACCACCCGATTATGCTAGAAAGTACAGTAACGTTCAGAAATAAAAGACAACAAATAAGGTAGACAACATGTTATTAGTCCTATGTTTACAATATGACATTAAGGCGTAGACTTACAGATTCCCAGTAGTGCTGAAAGTTCCTACTAACAACAGTAATACAATCTCTTGTGCAAATGCAGAAACGTTTGGTGATTGGGCACATGTCTATTTGGGAAACTGTTCACGATACAATCGTACAGCGGCTCGTCCGTTTCCGTTCGCTGCCCCATAGGATAGGTGCATATCTGTCCCTCCGAAATAGTCAAGATATAATCTACTCCTACAAAATCAACGTCTCAAATAATGCTGGCTCACAATGCCCAACTAATGTACTGCCAAACTACGTCCTCTAGCACATTTAGGTGGCATTTGCGTTCTACTAAGCATACGGTTTGTTTTTGTATTCGAGATCTACCTTTTTAAAGGTCGAGATCTACCTACAGGGAATTTTGAATCACCCTGTATCATATACTTAAAATTATGTTTAGATTTATATGTGCATAGCACTAGTGTTTATGCTGTTATTTAGTCAATTTTGTTAATTTAATTTGATTCTTGAATTGCTTACCTCAAATGTTGAAGGTCCACTCAAACTCCATTCCAAGACTATTTTAGTTTCAATTTTCGCTTTTGAAAATTCAGAGATTCTTAATAAAGATGGCCGCATCCTCGTACAGCCCCGCACTTACGTCACGTTTGATTCCCGAGGGATGTTGTAAACGGATGTAATTTGAATCACTGCTTTATTCTTCACTTTCCGCAATCATTGTACTGCAATCATCATATATGTGCATTTTTGACGTAAATAACGCATTTATAACTAAAATAAACACTTTACAGTAATAAATAAACAAGAAAAAAAAATGCAGGTAAAGCATATTTGAATTACTAAAGCAACGACAGAAAAGCAATCCCGAACCCACAGACCCGCAGTTTTTCTGTTTTATAGGCTAAAACTGTTCTATAAAGAGGTGAAGAAAAGAGTAGAAAAATCCGTATTAATCTTAACCTTCTTCTTCTTACTCTGGCTGATGGATATAGTTGGCGAAAACAAAATGGAGACGAACGTTAATCTGACGTAAGTCCAAGCAAGAGGACGCAAGCCCGGGGCAGGGCATCAATTGAGAAAGATCTTCGGTCCGAAGCGACGTAAATCGGGTTAGGCTAGACTATTTTGTTCAGTAGCTCAATTGAATATTTTATGAAATATATATAGCTTAAAATTTTAACAAATTTAAAATACTACGAAATATTTACGATACTATAAAAATGTATAAAAACTAAAGTTTTATTTACTCTTAAACATTTATTTTATTTAAATTAAAAATAATAAAATTTTAATATAATAACAATTTTACTAACAAAATAGTTTCGCAATTAAGTAAAATCAAAAATATATTTCATTGATAATATACATGAATCAAAAACTCAGTCCCGTTAGGTAAGTTAATTTCCCTGTCAACACGTGCTGTATTTTGTGTTAAAATCTACATATAAAAAATAATTAAAACTATTTAAAAACTAAAGATAAAACATAGATTTTTGACCAGGTGAGAGAGTGATTAAAATAGAAAAACAAAACAATAACAATAGCCATACAACAAGAGTAGCAAATACAAGAAGTTATTTACGCTTACATATGGATTTTCATTATTACATATCTACATTATATTTACATATTTAGTTACAGACTAACTAACGTACGTACATGTTATCTCAAGGTATTTTTTTTCTTTTTACATATATATATATTTATAGAAATAAACACACACAAAACCCTATTCTTATATGTAGATATAAGGTAAAGGCACCAGTTGTGGATCGGCCTAAGCATAAACTTGGTCTTCACCACGAGAAATAGCTAAATAATTTTCATTTTTGCATTTATTCCTTTATTAAGCTCTTATAATTGACATTGTATTACCTCAGTTCGATAAAAAAATATTTATTGCATTTTCACAGTATTCATTTGTATTGTGACGTTTGATTCACAATTGGATCCGACGAACCTCTGAATTTCCGCCAGAACAAAAGGCTGCAGAATTTCCCGCAAACATGGCCAGAGGCAGAAAACACTATGTTTTATTTTTCCCCGGTTATATTAAACCCTGTACTATCATACATCCATTAATTCTAACGTATATCTATTCTAGAAAAACTACAAATAACTTTCAGGCTAACTCACCTTAATTTCCTTTTGAAATTCTGACAAATTATTTAACAAATTCACAGGATAGCTCCACTTGAAACTCCAAACAAACTATAATACCAAAACGAAGCTCATGAAGGGATCGGGATTCTATATATCTGAGCCATCTGTTGATAAGTGTGATAATTAAGACGGTAAACGACTTGATCCGCAATTGGTTCCTGATCCATAACTGGTTCCCTTACCTTATATATATATACACACACAAACATATGCTTATAGAAACATATGTATACTACATACCACACATATAAAAATACATAGTGCATATATACATATATACTTGGTATACATAGAGTGACTGAATATATCAGTCTACAATCTTCTGGTGATTTTTTTTTTATTTTTATTTTTTTTATGTTATTAGTAAATGCTTTATAAATTCAATAAGATTTGTTAATTTAATTTATATTATTTTATTGTAGTCTATATTTTCATACATTTACAAACAATAACAATTTCATTAATAAGGAAATTATAAATTGCCAGGCTGTTTCCCAAAAAAACAACAACAACTTGTTATAGTCAGAACATAGTTTCAAAATAATATGAAGGTCAAATACAGTATATACATATCAACAAATATATACATACATCAATACATATATGTATATTCACATATATATACATGTACATACAAATGTATTTAATCATACAGCTCATAATTACATTTTACAATCATATTTGTGTTTCTTCAAGCGTTTATTATTAACCATTTTTTATTTTTTTTTAAATATCGAAATTTTTGTGTGATCTAATTTTATGTCTTTATTTACACTATTTTTTGTTTTTTCTAATAAGAGATTAATATGACGTTTTTCATATTTATTATTTATAAGAGGATAATCCATTGTAATTTTTCTGTTGTCTCCTAGAGCGACATTAGTTTCTCTTTTTCTATTTCCAATTAATTTACAAAACAAATTAAATTAAATTTAAAATATAAACATAAATAAAATTTATAATTTCATTTTTATTTACTAGATATTTGTGAGAAAGTAATTAATTGAATTAAATAATTTACAAAATTCTAAATTTACGGTGGAGAGCAATTATGTCACTTTTTTCTCATTACTCTCCGTTTTTCCCGTGTTCCTTCCTTCGGGCGTCTAATTGTACTCAAGAAAGTTTTCCCAAATTAATCGCATGTTTACATAAGAGGAACAAAGTTGGCTGACTCCTAATTAAATAAGAAATTTATTTTTAATTCTTTTTTCAATTTTTCTCAATATAATAACTCTTGAGGGGCAACAAAAAGAAAATCAAATTTAGTCGATAATTAGCAACGGATAAGAGAACATTAACTGAATGGAATGTTTGTATTTATATACTCTGTAATCTGCAGTGATTAAACTTTTTAAATAAAGAGAAGCTGTTCACATTTCAATGAACTTCCAATTTCATTATCAAATATCGCCTTAGAAGCTTGGGATAAAAGAAATTATATATAAATTATACATATAAAATTTCTTTTATATAATTTATATAAAAGAAATTATAATTTATATAAAAGAATTTATAATTTACTATGTAATATTATGTTCAGTGTGATATATTACTTCCAAAAAATAATTTATCTGTAACTGAATTCTACAAAACTGTTCTACAATATTGGAAATAAAAAATAATAGTTGTCAAAAGTATCAACTTAGACAAAATAGTAAAAGAAAATTATACTGCAATTTTTAATAGTTACGGATAAAAAAAATATTAAAAAAAATGAAAAGCTAAATTTAACGTCCACAGATTAAGAAAAAAATTTTAATTTCAATATGAGAAGAAATATCAGTAATGTGAATATAAATAGCTTTTGGAAAATAAAAAAAAAATAATTAAGGTACCCTGCCCAAATAACGCCACCTTCACATTTAAATTACTGTAAGTCTGGAAATAAGGTGTATCGAAACACGAAAATTATGACCAAGAAAGTTTAATCTTCTGTTTGAAGCATACCATAATGAAACATATGATAACTTTTACTGGAGAAGTATGAGAACTCAATAAAAAAACTTTGCAAACTGGCGTTATTAGGAACACCTGGTCTAATTAACGCCACCTACTTTCTAGTAACTTAACTTATTTAAAATTAAGAATTATTCCATCATTGTAAACATTATTTGTACAAAATTACAGTAAAAAGCAACTAAATTTGATTTTCTGCAAAAAATATTAAAAATCACTTGAAATTAACGCAGTCTTTCTAATCTGTAGCTAAAACAAAAGAGGAAATGTAAAAATTAATTAATTTGGGCATTTTTCGATTATAAAAGCAAAATAATAAATAAGATAAAAATCTATATTTTCATGAAACATATTAGTAACTTATAGATGTCGTACGTAACCTAAAATCGTATATGTAGACCATTAACACTAAAATGGCATTAAAGCGCTACTGAGCACATGGATCACATGATACACTTTTTTGTCTACAATTTCCGAATTTTAAAAATAACAGTTAACATATCTACATAGAAAAATCTTCAAGAATCAAGAAAATATATAGTTTTATATAGTTAATCTTTGCTGAACATTAAAAAATCTATATTTTATAGCAGTCTTTCAGAACCAGTCCTCGACATGAAAAGGTGAAAATACTTGTATAATTTCACTCGAAAATGTTGGCGGTCTCCTAGTAACTCACTTCAACACTAGATGGCATGTCAATGCAAACTACTTTAGTGCAGTACCGCCATCTTTTATATTTATCTAATTAGATAGGTGGCGTTAAAGGTATATATGGAATTATATGGCTGAGGTACCTTATAAAAAGAAAATAATAAAAAAAAGATGGTTTATTGAAAATACTTAAAAATCCCACTTAATTTTATGTTATTATTTTATAAAGTACTGATGTTACTTTGTTAATGTGTTTTTAAAATGTAATATTATATAATACTAATATAGGTATAAAATTTGTTAGTGAGGTTAATTTAAATTGTTTTCTAGATTAACTTACTGCAATAAATTGGTTATCATATATCTTGTGTATTTAATTTATTGTTATTCTATTTTTTTGAAGCAACCTTACTTTTAGACTTGTAAGTTTGTATATTATTTATTTCTTAATAAAAAAAATCATAAATTTAATTTTCAGAACTGTTGATAGGGACGTTTCCCTAATGGGACTGTATTGAGCTGTATAGTACAGTATATGTTAATAAAACAGAACAAAAAAAAATTCTGAGGGTGGGGAGGGTGGATCGGGCTGATGAGTCCCAATAAGGACGAAACGGCCGTTTCGGATTCCCTCTTTGAAAAACTCAAAGACGTGATTTTTTTTATTCATGTGCAGTCGTTCGTTTTTATTTATTAATAAATTTCCTGTATGTTAAATTGCGTTCTTGTGATTATTAAGCCTTTTTGGTTTGATTTTTCTTGATTAAGATCCTGACTCAAGCAATTCAGGTCACTGTAAACCTTTTATTTCTTTTATATATCACTTTAACCAATGCATCTAAAATTCTTAAAATTTAAATAGGAAATTGTGAAGCAACTGGGATTTCTATTTTCTTGTTTTTAATTTTCAAAATATTCTTC
The DNA here is from genome assembly GCA_023159025.1 of Thereuonema tuberculata. Lineage (NCBI taxonomy): Eukaryota > Metazoa > Arthropoda > Chilopoda > Scutigeromorpha > Scutigeridae > Thereuonema > Thereuonema tuberculata. The sequence goes on along the minus strand of JAFIDM010126003.1, from coordinate 4,126 downwards.
AATTAATTAAATTAAAACTCAAAAATAGTCAATTTTTTGGGAGTTTTGAGGTATTACACGGTATTTTCAACTCAAAATAATTTGTCGAAAACCTGAAATGATAAAAAATTCGTAAAACAATGTTTTGTATTTAAAATAATTATTACTAGAGCATAGTTAATTTTTTTTAAAAATAATTTAATCTCACACAATTTTAGAAAAACACAATTTTTATTTTTTTAAAAATTAACTGTTGCACAAATAATAAATATTTTTAAATACAAAACATTATTATTTTACAAATTTTTTATCATTTAAGGTTTTCGTCAAATTTTTTTTAGTTGAAAATACCGAGTAATACCTCAAAAACACCCAAACAATTGACTGTTTTTGAATTTTAATCTAATTAATTACAGAAAATTTTGAAAATTAAAAAGAAGAATATAGCAAACCCAGATGCTTCACAAGTTTATTTTTCAATTTTCAGAATTTCAGGTGCATTGAAAACAGAAATATACAAAAGAAATAAAAGGTTTGCAGTCGCCTGCAGTTGCTTGAGTCAGGATCTTAAGAAAGGCCTTTTAAATACTAACGATCTTTAGCTAATTGTTTTTCTGGTGCACTTTCACACTTATTTTAATTGTTGTTTTATTTGTTCGGGTGTCACTGTCGGGAGCGAGGGTGACTTCCGTTTCTGTTTCACGTCTTTCTGGGTTTGTCATCACGGAAGGTGGATCGGGCTGATGTGTCCCAATGAGGACGAAACGGCCGCTCCCAAATTCCTCTGCTGACAAACTCAAACGCGTCTTTTTGTTTATTTATGTGCAGTCGTTGGTTTTCATTTATTACAAAAAACTAATATTAGTTCTAATTTTCTGTAGTAATGTCTTTCTAGACGTATCGGCAAAATTTCATAACTAAATTAATTAATATTGAATATTATACAGTACAGTCTTCAGAACTAAGTACTGTTCTAAATTAGAAATCTGAATTTCATTTATCATTATTTTATTATATAGTTGATTAATTTTTTTACTAATAATCTGTTTTTTTCATCCTTAGTAGTCCTGAATTATTTTTGGGGAGTATAAGTTTTTTCTTATTTATTTTGTGAGTTAAATGAATAGATTTTGTCACACAACAAAAGTACCTAGGAGTATTTATTGATGAGAAATTCTCATGGACATCACATTATCAACATGTCATTCAAAAACTGAGTTCATTAACCTATTTTTTCTATCATATAAAGCTATCATATTAAGGTGCATTCATACCTATATATTTATTATTAATATATTTTCATACCTTATTCCTTTAAAACAAAAAATATTAATTTTTAAATCCCTTGTGGATTCTATCTTAGATTATGGTCTAGATAATTAGATTTTTATTAATAAAAAACAAATTGAAAATATAAACAAAACTTGTTTTAAAATAATAAATATCTTTTATAATTTTAATAAAAAAAGTAAAAATGAGAAGAATGATATAAGGAAAAAAATTCAAAATTTTAACTAATGATGAGAAATTTATTTATAAAACAATTATAAAAAAAAAAATTTAAAATGAAAAAAGAAAAAAATAATAATAAAAATACAAAAACTAGAGACAATTGGCTTAGTATGATTACAGCTTTTAAATACACCTGTTGATTCATGTAATTGTTTCGAATTACGAGAAAATTTATGATCTTGTTTTAATGTTGTTCCATATGTTCCATTTTTTTTTTTTTGCTTTTTTTTTTAAATATTTAATTTTTTTTTTAAATATATTTTTTTACGTGCATCTCCTGTATCTTGATAATCGATTATTCACGATTACAACTCAGTTTGAAATAATCATACTTAAAACATAATCACATGTGAAAAAAATTCAGTTAGACAAGTACATTAGGACTTCCACTGTATATGAACTATACATTAATGAAGATTACAAGAATTATCGACATAAAAAACGTAATTTTAAATTTAGATAGAGGTAATAAACACAAATTGATGTCTGAGGATGTCGTAAAATTTGGAAGAAATATATTAACTTTTAAGCATAATTATTTCAAACTGACGTGTAATCATGAATACTCGATTATCAAGATATAGGAGATAAATTAACAAGTATTTTAATTTTTTTTTAAAAGAGACTCCAAACATAATGACATGTGAAAAAACTAAGATTCAATTTTCGTTAAAGCATCAAGTTTAGAGAATTAGAGATTCTCCCTCTCCACTTTTTTTATCTTTTTTTTTTTCCGAATGATTTTTAAGACCATTTACATTAAATGAATTGAAACCTGCTACAAGATCTTTATTGCCATACATTTATTTACTTTCTTGCTTTGTTACAACTAAATCACGAAATCAATGTACGATTTTCCACTGCAGTCTTTCTCTAGAGTAATAAGTTACGCTATAAGATTATTCTCTGGCGTAGTAAGTTTAATCTGCACGATTGTTATTACACTTAATTCGAAACTAGAAAGAACTTCTTCGTCTAGAATTTAGTAGATAAAAAATTTAAGAAGTTGTCCAATGGCATATGTGTTTTTTTTAAATTTAATGTAGCCTTAATATCTTTGATTGTATCTTTCCAGGAACAAATTAGTAGGATGTCATTTTGCCTTCGTTTTCTCCCGCCGAACGCAATTATTGTCTCTACTTGTACCTTATTTGCTTCATCTCGTTTTTTGATCAATATAGAAATTAACAGTAGAGAAATTAAAGTAAGAAGTCATAACAAAAATATTTTAATTAAACTTAGAATAAAATTTAATAAAACAATATTTATATGGACGGGTAGCTTTATATATTTAGATAAAATCCTATAAAGTAAAAGTAAAAATGGATATTCAAATGGATTATTATAATTACAAATATTTAAATACTAAAGCAGTAAGTTAAGTGTGTAAACTGATGATCGTCTTCTTTAACTGCTATTCATGAGTTTATAAGGATGTTTTCAAAAGTTGGGTCAAAAATTTAACCGTAGGTTCTACTCATGAAAACAAAAAAAAAAAAAAGCTCCTAAACATGTGTCTGGAAATGTATAGTTTTCGAGAAAATGTCTTGTATCATGATTTAATGTAGGTGTGTTTGTTTCTTGTTTTGTGTTGTTGGCTTAATTCGATGCGAGAAAACTTATTATAAATATTCATAAAGCGAAACACAAATAAGCAAAATAGGGAACGAATGAACGATGTTGTAAACCAAAAAACAAAACAAAAAAAAAACATTAATGGTTCCAGAAATGGATAGTTTCGCGCAAAACGAAGTTTGCAGTAATCATTGTATTGTTGTGAGTCAACACAAACGACGTTTTTCTCATGTTTATAGCTACGTTTTTTGCTTGTTTTCATGAGTAGGACCTAAGACAAAATTTTTGACCCATTTTTTGGAAAAATCCTGTTTAAGATGTTGTCAGAAGTAAGTTGCAAAAGTTGCTTCGAATTCTTAGATCATTACGGAAGGATACTGATGTCATGCAACTTGATTTCCAAGCATGTTCTTAATGTTTAGGCTGTGGATTTATCCAGTCAATCCAATCATTGTACATCTTTACTCTTCAGATATTCATCTAACCTACAGAAGCAAGAGAATCATCGTTTCTTCATGAAAACAAATTCTCAACTAACAGAACATCGATGAAGGCTAACTGTGGTCAGTCCATCGAAGACATATAGAGAAAAGCGACTACAAGTCATTAAATATGCAGTATACTAATAAAATGTTATCCTCTACTATTCCTTCCATGATAAATCCCTCAGCACAATTATTGTTTCATCTCTTGCATAGATATCATAGTTGTCAGGTGCTCGACTCCGTGCTACAAAAAATTTTCATTCAGAAGCAGTAGCAGCAATAGAGAAAGGAACTTCATAATATTCACGCTGACAAACACGGAATCTGCTTACTTTAATCTACTTCCTCGGATTATTACTCAAGCGATGCCGTGAAAAATGATAAGAATTAACAGTAGGTGGTGATAAATTATAAAAACAAGTTCTGAACAAACGAAAATTAAGAAAAACTTTACGCTTATTAAAAATTCATTTCAAAGCTTTGTAATAATTCTTTGAGATTTAAACTTCAAATTATAGGAAACGCCTGCATCTCTTCGTCTTCAATATTTAAAAACTCAAGAGATTTTGTTGAAG